>CM047514.1:5459693-5469693 GCA_026122265.1 Ammodytes dubius | reverse complement strand
AAATTTAGAATTGTTCTTGTCCTTGAAGGCCACTGTAGCTTCTGTTATTATTCAAAAGGGTTGGGGTTACCCAGGGAGTGTTGCATTCTAGAACTTTCTAGAACTTTCTTGATGATGTCATGTTACACACTGCACCTTTAAGATGAGAAGATTGGTACCAACGCGTGTCAAAATACAAATAAAGTCCCAACACTTCAGACTTGAACCAGGCACACAGTAGCTACCTTTATACAGTAGCTACCTTTTTGATCAGGCATACAGTAGCTACCTTTTTGCAAGACTCGATGAATTCTTCTATGGTGACTACGCCGTCTTTATTCCGGTCCATTTTCTGAAAAAAAAAAACAACAAAGATTTAAAAAAAAAAATATGAACAATTCAATGTTTCTATCAGTAATGTATACATTGTCTCACACACACACACACACACACACACACACACACACACACACACACACACACACACACCACACACACACACACACACACACCACAACACACACACACACACACACACACACACACACACACACACACACACACACACACACACACTCCCCAAACAGCTATACAGTGAAGGGTGAATATAAAGAGTTGTACCTGGAAGAAGCTCTCTACGTGGTCTCTGGGAGCCTCGTCCTGCATGTTGGGATACGTGTATTTCCCCATCATGTCGTAGATCGACGTCATGATGTCCAACATCTCCTGCAAACGAACAGGGCAACAAGAGTAAATAAATATATATTACTTATAAATATATAAGTAAATATTATTATAAAATCCTTCTACAGCGGACAGATTATTTGGGTTGGTGTTTTATTGTTGCTATTTTTTTGCCTTGATTAAAGGTGCAGTGTGTAATATGACATCATCAAGAAAGTTCTACAAAGTTCTAGAATGCAACACTCCCTGGGTAACCCCACCCTTTTTGAATAATAACAGAAGCTACAGTGGCCTTCAAGGACAAGAACAATTCTAAATGTTAAACAATGCACCTGATGACATTCCAACTATGACACTTTCAAGATGGCGGCACTAGGCCTTGGTCCAAAATATGCAGAAATAATGGACATATATGAGACCCTTTCTAAGGGAAAAAAAATAATTAAAAAAAAAATTCAGCTATTATGCACTAAATTAAATGTACTTATGGATATTATAATTACTTTCTACAAAATCTGCTAGGAAAAAAAAATAAAAAATTCTACACACTGCAGGTTTAATTGAAAAAAAAATCAAAATAGTAAAAATGACAGTTTAAGGTTGTTTGTTAATCCATCCCCTAACAATAACTTGCAGTATATCATGGTCAAATACCGTAAAAAGTTAACTTTGACTAAATGGAGCCAAGATCTACATTTAAAAATACATTTTGATGTAGTCAAGGATCAATATCCTGGCAGACAATATCCATAACGTTTAGCAACAGCTTTGGCAAAACTTTCAAATCTCCCAAAGTACTGAGAGCATGACCTCAAAGTTCATTAAGGCCTTGTGGAATACTAATCTCTGCTTGAAAAGCCATTACAACAAGTAATGCAGGGAAACCTAAGAACAGAGTGTGTGTGTGTCTGTGTGTGTGTGTGTGTGTGTGTGTGTGTGTGTGTGTGTGTGTGTGTGTGTGTGTGTGTGTGTGTGTGTGTGTGTGTGTGTGTGTGTGTGTGTGTGTGTGTGTGTGTGTGTGTGTATGTGTGTGTGTGTGTGTGTGTGTGTGTGTGTGTGTGTTGTGTTGTGTATGTGTGTGTGTGTGTGTGTGTGTGTGTGTGGTGAGTGAGTGAGTGACTGAGTGAGTGACTGAGTGTGTGCTTGACTGTGTGTGTGTGTGTGTGTGAGCGAGCGAGCGTTTGTGCGTGTGTGTGTGTGTGTGTGTGTGTGAGTATGTGCGTGTGTGTGTGTGTGTGTGTGCGTGTGTGGTTTACCTCTTTGGTGATGCAGCCATCTTTGTTGAGGTCATAGAGGTTGAAGGCCCAGTTTAACCGGTCGTTAATTGTCCCTCGTAGGATGATAGAAAGGCCAAATACAAAGTCCTAGTAACATAGAAATGAATTGATTGATTGATTGTTATAAATTGTATTATTGTGTCATACATAAATATATAGGACACCATTATAAACACACAAACACACCAGAAAACAAACAGAAGATGCCGAACAATACTAATAACAACAAAATAAACCGTCATGATTTTTCCAGGCTTTTGGAACTAAAGAAGCCAACTTATAAACATTGAAATTTAAATATTTGCTTTTATCTTAAAAAATGAGGCCAGTGTAAGAATATAGAAAACTCACCTCAAAACTAACCGAGCCGTTCTTGTCCGTGTCGAAGGCTTCGAACAGGAAATGTGCGTACATACTAGAATCTGGAAAAGGTTTGGGAATATGATTAAAAACTCCATTTCAAGATCAACTTAATAAGGTTGTTTACACTTTTCCCCTGAAATGTCTTAAAGGTGGAGTCAGTAATTCTGGAGAACGCTTGTTGTCAAATCACTTTGTCTAAATCAGTGAATATCTCCTTATGATCCGCTACCAAAAAAAAAATCCAGTATTAATACACAGCCTTAGCTCTATAAATGTTGATAGCTATGGTGGCCCCCTTTGTTTACATGCCAGTTTACAGAGCCCTAGGCTGTGTATCAACACACATTTTTTTTCAGCACTTACAATATGGACAGGTAGCGGATCAAAAGGAGATATTCACTGATTTTGACAGAAAGTGATTTTAGCAACAAGCGTTCTCCAGAATCACTGACTGCACCTTTAAAGTATTGTGGACACAGTCAGAGCCCTTTCATTCATTCATTCATTCATTCATTCATTCATTCATTCATTCATTCATTCGTTCATTCATTCATTCATTCATTCATTCATTCATTCATTCATTCATTCATTCATTCATTCTTTAATCTTAGCGGTCAGGGTTGAACACTCACCTCCCTGTGGAAAGAACTGGGAGTAAATGTTCTTAAAGTTATCCTCGTTCACGACTCCACTCGGACACTCCTGGGAAACAAAAGCCGAAGAAAGTTGAGAAAAGTCATTAGTTCCATCGAGCACAGAATATACAGCTCCGGAAAAAAATAAGAGACCACTTCAAATGTTCAGTGTGTCTTGTTTTACTATTTATAGGCATATGTTTGAGTAGAATGAACATTTTGGTTTCATAAACTACTGACAACATTTCTACCAAATCCCAATACATTTTTGGTCATTTAGAGCATTTTCACTAAGCTATGTAGAGACAAAGATTTAAGAAAAATCCAGACTGGTCTCTTCATTTTTTCCGGGCTGCATACTGGACCATGCAGTGACTTCAGCTCTTGCCAGACTTCTCTTATCTCCAATAACGATGCTACTAGATTTTTTTTTTTTTTTTAAAAGGTCACATTATTAGTATGCAAATGTTAAAGTTTGGAATTGTAATTTGGGTTTCTACTAGAAACTGTTTCCATGGTGTAGTGTCCAAAAAAGCGCCATTGCTGAATCTCCTCTTTTCCGACTCTGTTTGAAATGCTGAAATTAATTTTGCATAATAAGTGACCTTTAAGTTTTATTTTGTTGATTTGTATTTATCATTTATGTGTTCTTAATGACCTGCCTGGTTAAATAAAGGTAGAAATAAATCAAATGTAAATAAATACATTTTTTCTAGGCAAACCTACGTTCTTGAATCCCCTGTATAGGACCTGCAGCTCGGTCTTGGTGAACTTGGTTTGCTCCTGCAGCTTGGCCATGCTCTCCGGGCGATGGCACACCGTGGACAGCTCAAAGTCGTCTTCTATGCTGTCTGTGTGGGGGGGGGGGGACACACTGGCCGTTAGTTACTGTCAATCATCATCGCTTCCATGGCAACAAAGGCAACTGTATGTATTAGCTTGTTTCTATATAGCCTGTTATTAAGTGTAATTTTAGCATTATAGTGTCAATTGTGGTGTACTTTGTTTGTATGTGTGTGTGGCCTTGTGCAAATTCTGCAACTTCTTTTCTGCTGCCTGTCTTGGCCAGGACTCCCTGTGAGAAGAGTTACTGTAACTCAATGGGACCTTCCTGGTGAAATAAAGGTTAAAAAAAAAAAAAAAAAAAAAAAAAAAAAAAGAAATCGTCTGGTGTTGTACATGAAGTCTTAATTCAAGTCTCAATCAATAAAGCTTAAAGGTGCAGTCAGTGATTCTGGAGAACGCTTGTTGTCAAAAATCACTTATTGTCAAAATCAGTGAATATCTCCTCATGATCTGCTACCTGTTTGTACTGTGTGCGCTGAAAAATAAATCCAGTGTTAATACACAGCCTAGGCTCTGTAAGGCTACAGTTAGGCCCCCCGTTGTACACATACATACCCTTTGTTTACTGAGCCTATAGGCTGTGTATTAACACCAGATTGTACAACTATACAGTACAGACAGGAAGTGTATTGTTAGGAGATATTCACTGATTTTGACAAAAAGTGATTTTGACAACAAGCGTTCTCCAGAATCACTGACTCCACCTTTAACTTACAACAATGTGAATCATTATTGTGTTATTTCACTGCATCAGAACAGGAGTGAACACAATTCTTTATACATACAGTACGTGTGAGGTTACTACATGTTTTCTTTTAAAATATTCCAGTGGACAGTGGTTGAGAACTAGCGTGTATTGTATACTAACACACTTATACGATGCATCAGGGTCGTCCAATGTAAATGTGATGTCCATGTTAATACAATCTTATACATTTACTAAACAACTTTGTTCCAGCATAAGCTACAGTAGTTCATAACCCAAAGCAAAGCAAGGTCAGTAACAACAACTACAGTATAAAACGGACTGAATGAATTTATTGTCTGAACACTCATTCTCAAGTACACACTAGAAATCAGCAGAGGTTTACAAAACTAAAATAGTAAGGACTGTTATATATGTCTAGAATAACAGTAAGTGATATTCCTCATCCCATGTACAGTATGTCTCCAACAATAACTGTCAACTCCTTAGACCGCTAGAAAATACTATAATTTTGACCTCACATTAATCTCCATCAACTTGGTCTGTTACAATACACACACACACAGACACAAATACACACACACACACGCACGCACGCACGCACGCACGCACGCACGCACGCACACACACACACACAGACAGACAGACAGACACACACACACACACACACACACGTTCCATTGCTCAACATAACACACTTCAAATCAAAAGATATCAAAACGACATAGTTTAAATATAGTCCAACGTAAACCCATTCGAGTTTGTGGAGTGTGTATCAGTGTGATGTCACACTAAACTGTAGGGTTAGACAGTGAGACCATAACAAACACTCTTTCTGCCTTTTCTCAGGCTAGGATGAAACAATTTCTAAAATGTTTGCACATTTATACTACATAGGATCTCAGAGTTCAATACGCCTTCATATTCCCACCGGTGAAGTAGGTCTTTAATATAGTTGGGACACATGTGGGGGAGGGGGGGCGTAGAATATTAGATATTGAAATGTGAGCACTTGCTTTGACTGAGTGAGGGGGCAGCCTCTGGCGTGCAGCATGGCAGCAGCTTGAGGAATCGCTGCTTTATCGTTTTTTTGCTTTGGCTAGAAGAAGGATTACCTGCAACCACCAACCAGAGCACAGGGGTTAGACACACACACACACACACACACACGCAAAGTAGTCCGCACATTTATTTGTGTTGTTTCAAGCCACACACACACACACATGCCAGTGAAACCAAACCGAACACACACACACACACACACACACACACACACACACACACACACACACACACACACACACACACACACACATGCCAGTGAAAACCAAACACACACTCCATGCAAACAAACAACAGACTGATTTTTTCATGCCTTCAAAATGCTTGCTGACCTGGCTTAGCTTTGGGAGACCACCAGAGACCATTTCAAGTATTCCAGTAGATATTGCCACACAACAGCAACAGCGTTTCACCCCCTAGACACACACACACACACACACGCAAGCACGCACGCACGCACACACGCACGCACACACGCACACACACACGCACGCACACACACAGTTTCCTTAATCAGACCGGCTCTCGAATCACATAGCCACATTCAGCAAAACTGACAAGGGGGATCATTTCAAAGTCAGATACCAAGATGTTTCATTCAAGATTGGCTTAAACACGGATATTTTTGAATTTTTTTTTTCATTTAACTTTTATTTATCCTCGAGAGACCAATTGAGGGGTGACCCTCATTTACAATGACGTCGAGTTATATAAGGGTGTAGTATGCCATACGAGAGAGAGTGAGAGAGGGTGAGAGAGAGAGAGAGAGAGAGAGAGCTGGATGTGAGAGAGTTTGTTGATATTGCAACTGACCACCAAAACAATACCCGTTTACACAGTCTGGGCTAAGTATAAACACCAGACTTTTTCAGCACACACACACACAGTACGGAAGGGTAGCATACGGTGAAGAGATATTCGCTGATTTTGACAAAAAAGTGTTTTAGATTAGAATAGCTGATTCCACCTTTAATTTAACTTAGTAGAACATAACTTGCCGGATAAATGTTGATGAGAGTGAGTGAGTGAGTGAGTGAGTGAGTGAGTGAGTGAGTGAGTGAGTGAGTGAGTGAGTGAGTGAGTGAGTAAAAACCACCTCATCATAATAGCACTTCATCTGATAGTAAACAAACTTCATGAGGTGTATAACAGCAACGAATATACATAAAATACTTTCACCAGCAGTCGAAGGTACAAAGAAATGAGCCAAAATTCACTTTTTTCTAATCTTTACCTTTACACAACAAAAATTATTGAGGATTAGTATAATGGAAAAACTGTGGTCAAAATATGCAAAGAAACGTACCTGCCAGCTAAGCTTAAGATATATTTAATTGGTATTTATAAGATGATGGAAAATCTGTTGTATAGCATTGAATATGACAGTGTTTATGCTCTTATCTTTGGGTAAGAGCACACACAATTTAATTTCTAACGATTTAACTGAAGGCCAGGGCTGAGAGAGGGGAAAAAATGAAAAAAAAAAAAAAAATGCACTGTGCTAGAAATACGTGTAAGGGCGATGGGAGCTGACCCTTTGAGTGTGTGTGTCTGGGCCAAGTCTGTCTTGCTATGGAGAGGTGTTTGGGTCTCAGAGGAATTAACCTGATTTTGATACACACACACACACAGTCACGTCTGTCTAAGGACCCCCTGTATTTGATAAAACGTGACCCAAAAATGTCTCATCATGCGTTATTATACTTGGGACCAGGCTGCACGCATGTCTGTCTGTCTGTCTGTCTGTCTGTCTGTCTGTCTGTCTGTCTGTCTGTCTATCTATCTATCTATCTATCTATCTGTCTATCTATCTATCTATCTATCTATCTATCTATCTATCTATCTATCTATCTATCTATCTATCTATCCATCTATCCATCTATCCATCTATCCATCCATCCATGAATTTAAGCATTAATAATAGACAGTATGCTGAAATTGAAAACAGTCCTTTCTGATAAAAATAAATACATAAAAAAGTAGGTTACTGTGCTCTGTACTACTGTATTCATGTAACATGTGATCAAGCCTTTGAGGTTAAAATAGTTTTTCAAAGCATCTAATCGACAGTGTAAACAGTGTGTGTCTGTTTGTGTGTGTGTGTGTGTGTGTGTGTGTGTATGTGTGTGTTTGAGTGACAGGCCCTCACAACTCACAACTCTTCAGGAAACAAACGAAACAACAAGAACAACGGCTCTATTTTTAGCCTGGTGGTGATGGCAGCACATGTTTTGTCAACTCAATATCCAGTTACTTTTTTATTTAAGATTATTTTTTGCATTTTCAAGCTTTATTTGATAGTACAGAGTTGAAATGGGGAGAGAGAGAGAGAGAGAGAGAGAGAGAGAGAGAGAGAGAGAGAGAGAGAGAGAGAGAGAGAGAGAGAGAGAGAGAGAGAGAGAGAGAGGGGGATGACCTGCAGTAAAGGTCCACGGGTCGGATTTGAACCCGCGACCACTGCAACAAAGGCCGGAGCCGATATGGTACACGCTCTATCCACTACGCCACCGGTGCGCCCCATATCCAGTTACTTTTAAAGGAGGTTCGTATTTCGCAAACCCAAGACATTTTGAGGAATTTCACAAGGTACAAGGCTAATCTTAAACCTTTATGTATTTTCTTTAATAAATCAAATCAAATCAAATCTGTATTTTCTTTGTTTTTTCTATCTCTTAAATGCAATTTCTAATGTCTAATCTAGATGTATTTCATGCCCCTGTAAAGGACTTTGAATGGCCTTGTTGTGTCTGAATTATGCTATATAAATAAAACTTGCCTTGCAAAATAAACCATGTTATTCCTTAACTAAAGTGGAGGCAGGGGAGATATTGCAGTTTAAAGCTACAGTGAGTGATACAGTAAAATGCTGACGGAGATAAAGATAGATTGATTGACAGATTGAGCATTGAACATTTTCAGCTATGATTTCTAAGCCCTCCTGATACCTAGTGATGTAACTACAACTACATTTTATCAACTAAAAATAAATAAAACAACATTGCATTTCCAGTAATATTTCTATACATTTGACCTTATAGCCACCTTGTAGGTCCAGGTTCACTATACATTGATCTCCTCAAACACAGACAGAAAAGAAAGGAAAGCTCATAATCAATGCAGCAGGGATATCATATGTATCCTACTTTTTAGCCCCGAATATATTCAAGCTCCAAATAAAACAAACAAATGGACAGTAATGCATCTAAAGTTAGAGCCTAACTATCTCATTAAAGGCCTACTTCACTGGTTGGAATATGAAGGTGTATTGAACTCAGAGATTCTATGAAGTATAAATGTGCAAAAAAAAATTAAATCGGATCATCCTAGCCTGAGAAAAGGCTGTGACATCACAGAAAGAGAAATGTAGGGTTAGACAGTGAGACCATAAAACACTCTTTCTGCCTTTTCTCAGACTAGGATGATCCGATTTAATTTTTTTTTGCACATTTATACTTCATAGGATCTCCGAGTTCAATACACCTTCATATTCCAACCGGTGAAGTAGGCCTTTAAAGCTCACATAAGCTTTGTACATGACCCAGTGTGAAGAGTCGTACTAAATATGAATTCAAAAGTCACTTAATCATGCAGGTTTGATTCCAGGGGACAAATATCTCTCTTGCATGTCAATCCTAAAATCTCCCTTTCCATTTTTCAAGTCCAAATGCTAAACAAATAAAAAATGAAATGAACTCTCAAGACTCAAATTGAGATTATGCCTTGATGGTGTCACCAGGGTTACCCCTCTCAGACTTGGGCAAGCTTCTCCCCAGAGATACAAAGACATTCAACTTGTGTGAGTGTGAGTGAGTGTGTGTGTGTGTGTGTGTGTGAGAGTGAGTGTGTGTGTGTGTGTGTGTGTGTGTGTGTGTGTGTGTGTGTGTGTGTGTGTGTGTGTGTGTGTGTGTGTGTGTGTGTGTGTGTGTGTGTGTGTGTGTGTGTGTGTGTGTGTGTGTGTGTGGTGTGCGTGTCACCAGGGTTACCCCTTTTAGACTTGGGAAAGCTTCTCCCCAGAGATACAAAGAAATTCAACTTATTATACTGTACAACTCTTCAGGACTATAGGAAGCTGATATATGCATTTCTGAAATCAGTGGAACGCCCCTTTAAGCAAAAACAACAAAAAGATAAAAAGTCAAGTCCACACACTTGATAAAATGAGATACGGACAGAATCTTTTAAAAGTACAAGATGTAAAATATGTAACAATGACCTACAGATATGTGTTATGTCTTATTCATAGTGTGTGTGTTCAAATGCTGTTCCATAAATGCAGTCAAAATAAGCAGTTAAAATTATGCCCTTATATGTGAGTTAGGAAGGTATTGACACACCTTCTTTACTCTGTGTCAGACACACACACACACACACACACACACACACACACACACACACACACACAAATATGCCTAACCTCAACCCTTACACTAACGCTAACATGAACCTAA
>CM047514.1:5452193-5454693 GCA_026122265.1 Ammodytes dubius | reverse complement strand
TGTTCTTTTACTGAGATCAGACCTGTTTGTATTCCAGTGCATCAATAGTTTATTTTTATTTATTTTTTTGTATACAGTCATGATTCGTATAAGCCTTCAAAAACAATATAGTATAGCTGCTGCCCAGTGCGCTCTCGTTGTGTGTGCACTGTTTTAGCATAATGCGCCTTAGGGAACATAAATGGGTCATACCGGTATAATAGTGGACAGTATAAATACATGGTAAATGGTAAATGGACTTGACTTATATAGCGCCTTCTAGCCGATTTTCTCAGCTCCAAAGCGCTTTAAAATATCTTACCACATTCACCCATTCATACACACACTCATACACCGACGGCAGTAGCTGCCATGCAAGGCGCTCTCTGAACCATCGGGAGCAATTTGGGGTTCAGTGTCTTGCTCAGGGACACTTCGACATGTAGCGGGGAGACGGGGGATCGAACCTCCGACCCTGCACTCCAGAGGCGATCTCCCTACCCACTTCGCCACTGCGAATTATAATATGGAACATATAATATGGAACAGGCCTAATATCTATAAAGTTACTACAAAAGACCTAGATAGATTTGATATAGAGACATATTCAGGCCAGTAGACTCTCACACACAGTCAAAGCTAGGATGACATTGTGATAGAATAAGGTTGGTCACGCCCATATGTCATGACCCACACACGCGCATGGACACGTACACACACACACACACACACACACACACCTACACACACACACACACCACACACACACACACACACACCACACACACACACACACACACACACACACACACACACACACACACACACACAAAGTTTGTGTCCACTAAACAGACAGACTTGACACTCCATATCCTTGTTAATTGACAGTGTGTGTGTGTGTGTGTGTGTGTGTGTGTGTGTGTGTGTGTGTGTTGTGTGTGTGTGTGTGTGTGAAACAATTATTATACAAGTTATTTTAGACACTTCTCCTTCCATCTCCCATCTTCACCTCTACTTATCACCTGAATGAGTGGAGCTACTGTAGCTATAGCAACATGACTGATTACAGAGCCTAGGCTGCGTATAAACACTGTATTCTTTTTCTCTCAGGTAGTAGATCATGAGGAGATATTCACTGATTTTGACAACAAGTGTTTCTCCATAATCGCTGACTCCACCTTTAAAAGTCAGCCCCATTTCACCTCTGTCTCTCTGCACTATCAATAAAGCATAAAAATGCCCAAAAAATATATTAAAAAAAAAAAAAAAAAAATGTAAGTGATTGCTCTACCGGAAATTGTGGTTGGATATGGGGGGAACAATATTCAGTCCCTGACCCTTTAAAAGTATAATTTTGACTCCAGGCATTTCTTTTTCCACCCATTCATCACTAAATTCACTGTAAGGGCAAGAGGGGGGTGGGGGGGGGGGGGGTTCCATGAGGGCTAGAAATAACAAATGAAACCCAAGAGCTAACTTTAGCATAAACCGTTTAGCGCCCGCGTATAATATGAGGGAGGGACTCCTGCAATACAATCAATAGTATGTTCTGATCTTAATTTAATGAAGGAGATTTACTAACCTGAATGATAATGTAGTTTAGACACACACACACACACACACACACACACACACACACACACACACACACACACACACACACACACACACACACACACACACACACACACACACACACACACACACACACACACACACACACACACACACACACACACACACACACACACACACACACACACACACACACACACAGTCATAGTCACACACACACACACACACACACACACAAAGACATTTTAATCAGTTTTGAGAGGAGTGATTGCCCGGGCAGGTAGACGTCTAAATATGGATGGTATTTCAATTACACTGTGTGTCTGGCTTCAGGCAAAATGTGCCTCAGAGACTCATCAACTAAGACTGATTAACGTAACATTTTATTACAATGTGTGTGTGTGTGTGTGTGTGTGTGTGTGTGTGTGTGTGTGTGTTCGTGCAAAACTCTGTGTGTGTGTGTTCGTGTGTGTGTGTGTGTGTGTGTGTGTGTGTTGTGTGTGCGTGTGTGACCATGACTGTGTGTGTGTGTGTGTGTTCGTGCGTAACTCTGTGTGTGTCTGGTGTGTGTGTTTCCGTGTGTGCGTGAGTGCGTAACTCTGTGTGTGTGTGTGTGTGTGTGTGCGTGCATGCGTAACTCTGTGTGTGTGTGTGTGTGTGTGTGCGTGCGTGCGTAACTCTCTGTGTGAGTGTGTGTGCTACTGTGTGTGTGTGCGTGCATGCGTAGGACACACAGAGGAGGTCACTGACAAATGGCGCCCGAAAATTGTCTAGTGTGTTTCCAATTAGTGAAGTGAAAGCAGAGATCCATTTGCATAGGCCATTAGCTTCTCAGGGATATTTTTAATACAGACGTGACTGTGGCCGAGTCCTTTCAATATATCAACTGCAGAGGGGAAGTAATGAAGGGTTTGCTTTAGAGAGTGTGCAGTGGCTCAGAGAGGGT
>CM047514.1:5437193-5447193 GCA_026122265.1 Ammodytes dubius | reverse complement strand
CAACAATAATGTGATGTTTTTTTTTTATTGTGTAATAATAATTTATTATTTTGAACCCCACATAATCAGGCAGTAACACCCCCACCCCCTTTCTATCTCTCTCTCTATCTCTCTCTCTCTCTCTCTAAACAATGTAAATGATTCACAGTTTATAGCCTACAGATGTCATGACTATTTAACGTCACAAAAAGGAGAGAAGAAAAAATGCACTTACATGTTACACCTACATGTAGCACTTAAATGATGTAGCACTTTTGTAGTTTCATTTATTTGAAGCTAATCTAGACTACTTGCGTGATTATTGCTGTTCTGAGATTCTACCTTTATGGTCCAATCTAATTTATGGGAAACTGCTTTAGATAAAAGCATCAGCAATGTAGGCTAATCTAATGACATAAAAGTATTTCACATAAAATTGGTGTTTTAATTGTAGGGGAGAGTGGCCTGAGTTGTGCCGGTGGGGAAGTTGTGCCACCCCTTGTTTCTAGAAAACTGTGGAATAAATTGGAAATGTGACCACATATTTAAGAAGAGCCATCCATTTGACTCATCCTGTAAAGAAGGGAGACACAAGGAATAAGATATAAGCACATTTAAGCTAAAAAACAGTGTTTTGCCTTTCAAAGTAACATTTCCATGATGAAGGTTTTTTGATTATTGTGTCTGAACAATTATAGACAAGTTTTAAAACATTTGACACGTTTTAGTGCTTTAGTATGCTACACTTTGAGTCTATACAGTTAAGCTGCGAACACACCGCACTGGCCGCGCAGCGAGATTACATACAAAGTCAATGTACTAGCGCGTGGCTGCGCGTCCACCCAATAATCGGCGTCCAGCGGCCGGCGGCGGGCCCTTGCGTGGCGCGTGGCCGCGCCTCATGAGAGGCGCGTGAATCGGGAGCGCGGCCATTTGCGGCGCGTCATCGAAGGAGCGTGAATCGAAATGGCGCCGCTGGGCGCCGCGCCTCCACAGCCAATCAGCGTTGAGATTGCCCGGTGGCAGTGGTCTGCAAGACGAGGTGGGCGTGTGGAGTGAGGACATTGGGCTTCCAATACATTCTGCAAATATGTGTATTTTGCATCTGTTTAGCTGTTGGTTGTACTTTAGCCAAGGTAGCGCCGGTTAGCATAGTGAAACTCACCCAGCTGTGTGCTGTTCCTGAGGATAATATGAACCCAAAGTTGACGGCAGTGTCCGTGTGGAATTCCATATAGCCTAGTACTGCAAAGCACCGGTGTTGTCCTCCGTCAGCCGGCACACTTTCAGGTAGGCTGATGTCTGCCTTTATTTGTGCCGCTGAGCACACACTGCTGTTGTTAATGTGTTTAGTATGTTGCTGAATTGCTGTTAATGTGTGTGTATTTGCGATCGGGGTGCGTCTTGAGGCTGTTTTAATGATATTTGTGACAAGACTGCCGCTGGTTACACAGTGAACCTACATCTGTATTTTTTGGCACAGCTGGACCATGTTATTGTTGTTGTTGCACCGTAAGTGTGACAGGTCTGATCTCGGCGTCGGCGTCAGGAATATATGGCCCAATATGACCAAGCGGCGAGCCTCCTGCGTTCACGCGTCCAACCGCCGCAGGCGGCCAATGCGGTGTGTTCCCGGCTTTAGCATGATGTCAGCCCTAAACTGCTGCATCATGCTTATTATCCAACATTCTGGGGTTGGGGTGATTTGTATTTTAATTAATTGCAAAAACAGATTGATCATCAGACTATCATTTTACAATCAGAACATTTTAGAGGCCTAGACCTGTAGAGTAATTCAGTCCCTCAAGATTCCCTTTAACAATCTTTATAAGAAGAGGTTTTCAATCAATTTGTCAGTGTTCTTGTGTCTTCAATCTACATTTATTTTGTTTATTTCACAATCACAGAGACCCTGTTTCCACCTGGCATTAACATCTGACTTTTTGAATCTGGTTACAAGTGGACAGCTCTCAGTCCGTGTGTTCCCACTTGTATTTTCAAATGTGACTTCTCTGTCTACTTGTGATCGGATTCCATTTACCCGCGCTGTATTTAAATCAACACGTTCATCATTTCCGTTTGCATTGCTGTTTTTAACCGGTGGGGTTCAAACAAGTAAACATACAGGGCTGTACAGTGCCACAGTTTGAATCACATTTGCTATAAAAATGCATTACATGCGAAGATAATTACCAGTCTAGGTTCACGAGATAGGCTAGTCTATCTCATTTAGACAATGAGGAGCGATGCACAATACTGCTTAGAGGGCCCTTACATTAACACTCGCCAAATGCGGGAAATATCATAGTATAGGTAAAGTATAAAAGTACAAACTCTTAGGCGAGTAAGTTATTACGCCACTTTGGCTGGTGAAAGATGTGTGCTCGCTGTTTGGCTATTCTAACGTCTGCCTCTGTTAAACTCTTGTCACCGCAACCAGTCCATAGCTTTCACAGTTAAGTTATTCCTTGTGCAAACAGAACGTTTCCTGTACACCTTCACATTAAAAGCCTGTTACTAACCAAGCGCGAGTTGACCTTTATTTTGAAGCAGATAAGAACAGGAAGTTAGCGCTCCACATGACTGCAGCTTGCATGGCGCCAGAAAAAAAAAATCAGCGACTTCAACATAACAGTGTTATCACAGTTTTACTCGGTGAAATGAAAACAGAGGACAGATAGCTTGTCATTTGCAATACTTTTAACTGGGCGCACACTACAACCTTTTTTTTCTACGTATTTCCGCTCAGGCAGTTGAGTAGGAGGTCCCTAATGTGGACACAAATCACATTCGGGTTTCCACTACCAAATGAATGTGGACACAAGTGGTCACAAGTGGTCACAAACCACCTCCGAATGTGATTTTTGTGATCCGATCTCAATGCGTCTTGAGAGTGTTCTCACCTGTAGTTAGAGCTGTATTCATGTGATCGGATCACAAAAACCACATGATGCCAGGTGGAAACAGGGTCAGAGAAAGGTCCACACTTCCACTGTATCTAATGACTGGAGTCCACTGTTGGTTGGGATGGTGCGACTTTCACACTCCATCGTGGATGAATTTAAAAGGAATAAACCAAACTGGATTATTTCTTTATTTTCAAAATTCCCTTTATTAATCCTTATAAGAAGAGGTTTTCAATCAATTTGACAGTGTACTCGTGTCTTCAATCTATATTTATTTTGTTTATTTCACAATCACAGAGAAAGGTAGTTAAGCCAACATTTACGTTTGGATTGGATGCAACCTATTATTTTAGATTTCTTAAAGTTTAATACCTTGTTAAGTGACTTTTTCTGAGTTGATTGTATTAAAGGATTTGATTTCCAACTAAAGTAAAATGTTGATTGTACTCAACCTATTTTAAATTGAATTTGTATTTAAGTATCTTCTCCAACACAGCAGAAGGATAATGACATATATCACAGTCACTGTGAATCTTGGCTATTGAAGTTAGCTGTTGTTGTTGAAGGCCTAATGACCATCGTTAGACACAGGTACCCTACCCATCCCCCACACTGCATACGATCAGAGAGTGACACAGACAGAAACTCCCCTTGCCTGCTCTGAGTCACTCAGGCCAAATCCCTTGAGCCTCAAGCCCCACATGTTAAATTGGCACTTCACCTTTACCTTTGAGATGCAATTTCTATTACATATAAAGGGGCTTGTTTGGCATGGAGTGTTAACTTTACCAAAGCAAAATGCGATTTAAAAAAAAAAGCCTAAATGAATTCTAGTTAAAAAAAAAAGATAAATAAAAGTACTTACCGGAGAATATATACAAAAAAAATCACAAACTTTATTGTTGGCTTGTGAATTTATCTTTTTACATTAACTGCAGGCTATTCTTCCCTGCTTAGGCTCTTTAGAGATTGACTGCCTGATGTGAACGTGTTGCAGGATATTGCCTTAGCGAGTGGATTGCACTTAATCGTCAAGTAATCCATTCTAAATCTAAAGACACCTGTCACAAGTTTCTGATATTTTGGTCAGACTAGACGTTTTTATAGCGACAGGAGATCTCATATTTGCAAGACCACAACTGGATTCCTTTCAAGATCATGATTATTTCACATACTATTCCAGGCCTATAAAATGATTTCAGGTAAATGAAAAAGGTATTATGGAATGTATCTGGACAGGGCAGGCTATAATATGTACCACTTAAAAACAAGTATAGATGCCTTAACCACCTACGCCTACATGCCATGCCTGGTCACATTATAAACTGCAAACAGTATCTTAATTAAAGAGAAACCTTTTGAAGTCATACTGTAGAGCCGAGCGGGGGGTATTATGCCAGACTTGTGAGGAAATGCGTTGAAGAAGGAGTTTCCCTCCTTTTTAAGGTCACTGCGCTACTGCAGGTAATTTCCTTATCCAAAGTCTGCAAATATGGTGACTTGCAGAAAGTGTTAATGAAGGGTGCAAAAAGAGCCCTTAGTGGACTTTGATTTGACAGTGGGACAGCCCTCACTTCTCAGAGAAAGTGCTCACCACAATTAAACTGAAATGTTAGGATGTGTGGAGCACATTGATGCTAGTCATTAAAAACTCTTCCTAAAAAGCTATTTCTAAGCAATAAAGTTGCATTGCTTAAAACAATTTGCACATGGTATTACACATACATTGTATGAAATGTGCATAGATCACAGATCCAACTGGCCACACTCAAAATCATGAAGTCGTCATTCTCACACACAAAAAAAATGTTGGTCTGGTTTCTTGACACTGGAACCAACACTGTTCTATAGAACCTTACCTTCAATATAATCAACTAGAAATGAAAACAACAAATTACAAGTGCCCCCCCCCCTCACTATGCAGTTTCAGTGGAGAGGGATTTGTTTATATTCACAGAGTAAGTTTACTAAACACATTTTCTCTACATGCGATTCTTAGTTTTGAATGATTATATCATCATAAATCAAAACTAAACTATATTTAGAGGAACCTGGAACCAAACATTGAGACTAGAGTATGTTTGTAAACCAAACTATGGGCCCTGCTGCTGTAAAAAACAGAATGAAACAGTAACTTTTCAGGAAGCTTACTAACTTCAAACACTGTTCCAGGGATAACATTTTCCTGCGAAGAACATTTTTTATTCAGTTCTGAGAATATACCTTAGAAAATGTTTCACTTCTCTGACACACACAAAGTTACACACTGCAGCTTTAATCTGACCACAGACAGAATTTAAAGATGTATTGTATTAAAGAGAATTTGTTGGAACAGCCTTTCACTGTTAGGTTTATGATTTCTAATTTAAGGATAAACATTACGTCCTTAAGCCGGATAGAAATAGTTGGGGTTTTAGGAGATTTCCACATAAGTAAAATATGACGTCTTGCCAGAGGGGAAGTGAAAGTTAGTATTTATGTTTGCAAAGAGTAAATGTGGTGTTGTTCTGATGGGGTCAAAAATATTTCAATGAAGGGCTCCATCTTTATTTAGTCTCCAAGAACCTTTGTCAAAATCATAAAAAGTCAGTCCAGAATTGATGTAGTCTGGGACAATAAAAAACCTCTCACCCTCCTGTCCCCACATTCCTGTACATCCCTGCCAAACCATGCCCTTGGCAGCAGCCCTTCAACCCCCTCCCCTGCCCTGCATTGTCTCTATTCAAAGTAGGCACTTCACACCTTTTCTACAGCAACACTGTGAGTTGAACTGTTATGAAACTGCATTGCTGTGTCTCTCCCAGAGGCTGAATACATCTCCTTGCTAACATAAATATAGTAGATTCATTAAACATGGTATTGTAACAGTTGTATGCGCCAACATGTTTAAGCTAAACTTACTTGGATATATGGTTCATTTAGTGACTTTATTTTAAGCCTACAGTAGCTCCCTAAAATATCCAGCCATTTAGGAAACAATGTATTTAACAACATAATGAATTGATGGATCCTAACAAGGAAAGCATGTACAAATATGGAATTGACCTTATTTGCACAGCCTTATCGCATCATTGATCTGTCAAATGTACCCCAAGCTCACGCTCCCAAGCGTTTTAGTTTTGACAGAAAACTGAGAACATTAACTGAAAATGGAGAACAAATATGTCACTGTCCATAATGATAGTATTAAAGGCAGGGAATTATATATTTATATATTATGTACTAATGTCACAGGCTGTCACAGAATGACCAGCATATTGAAACACCCCTCACACATTGAGTAACTCACTTCTCAGAGGCAGCCCTCTCCACAATTTTACCCTCAATTTAGGATGTGACGAGCACGTTGATGCTGGTCATTTCAATTATACAATGTAGAGGACATTTTTAAGTCTTGAAATGAAAACCCATTAAAAGTGTGCAACTTGCACAGGAAAAAGTGATTGCGGATTGATAAAACAGTGATAAATTGTGGGGTTTTGAAACTCAGGCCATGCTATTTGGCGAGAAGGAAAATTCAGATCAACTGTCCCTAATAACTTTACATTTAAGGATCAGTGAAAATATTGAAAAAAAAAACATTTACCAAATGCAAAATGCACAGATTAATGTGTATGTCTGCTCAAAAACAAAACAAATACTGAATATCAGTTTTAGACCCATGTTCAATGTTTTCACAGTATTGTCATACAATCTATAATACAAGATATCTTTTCAAAAATGTTTTTCATAATACATTTATGGTACAGTAGCTTGAGATTAAGATGTTTCAACTGGAATATATATCATGGTGGTCTTGGTGTGAGATTTAAATCCAGCATCAACCTGACATGAAATATTCTTTAAGACCCTGAGCAATATCGTTGAAAAATATTTCACTTCCTTTTTGGCTTAAATGAACATTGTCTCTTAAAAATAGCTCAGGTTTGTCAAACACTATGTTTGGATGTTGAACAGTACTCCCATTAACCTCCAAAACAAATGTAGCCATCACATTGTTGATGAATTTCCGCACTTTGTCCATCTTTGCTGGTAGGGCATGCCTCCATTGTTGCCTCTGGTTAATGGAAGAAAGCATGATCTTCATCTGCGTAAACTGTTTGTGGAGGCCATGCAGGTCCCTTTTCATTGCTCGAAAAAGCGTCACACTTTTCACACTTCCAAGGTAATTGCCCCCACAGTGAATCACAAGCACATCTGGAGCAGTTCCTCCTTTGAGGCACTGGTGGAAGAAAGGAAGAAGGCCATCCCAACACATGCCTCCCCTGCCAAACCACTGGATGTGGGCAGACACACCAAGATTGGTTCCAATCGTCTCCTTTGCTTCTTTTTCACCACGTCTGACGTAGCTATCACCCACAATCCAGACTTTGCATGCTGCTGATAGAAAAATAACCATATAAATATTTGGAAATGAATCAAATATGTCAACATTTCCTAACCTTGGTAATTTCATCCCTATGTTGTTTTTCTCTACACAATTTGTCTTTTACAGTCCCATTACACTTGACATTTACAACGAATAAATGAAACACAAAACTCGTAAAATTAACAGTAACAGTTCGATTTCTTAAAAAATTGCCTATACCCTTAAACATTCAAGAAACAATCTGCAATCACATACCTTTTTCTTGGTGTGTGGATTTCCAGATTAAATGTACTCTAGGATGAACAACACGAACAACTGACTTGACTTTGCTGAAAAGAAAGAAATAAGGACAATGATTATGAAGTGGGAACCTTGCTATTTTTATAGCAGCACTTTCAGAACAACTAATGACTGATAAGTCTAATTGAAATATATGTTCTATGAAGATAAAAAAACATGTGTAACTTACCTCATCTTGTGGAAAACAATCTGTTTCAAAAATTGCAGAGGGCTCCACTTCCAAAAGGCACTGTTGACTGCTGTGAAACCTTTGAGAAGTCCAGAATATATACATTCCTGACCAGCTCTTTGGACTGTGATTGGTCCTTTGGACAAGGCATTGGTATAAGAATGCAAATAAACTCAAGTGGCTACATTCAACTCTGTGGGAAAGGGGTTGGGCTTATGTTGGCCTCCAATACAGGGCTGCACTTATGTGCAATGAAAATGCAATTTAACCCCAAGCATATTCTTCTACTGAGTCTACTGGAGAAGAGCTGGGGTTGAGATAGTTATATATCTTCTGTTTACAACCAAAAAATGCCCATGGTTTCCCCCAGACAAGTTGTTAGGCCTGGTGGCAATTCTGCCGCACAATCTTGTGAAATTCTGCAATTGCGATTATGGTGGATAGAATTGCGATGTGCAATAATCAATAATGGGATTATGATTCTACTTGCTTGGATTTCAAGGAACAACCTGATAATGTAACGGGTTTATTACTCCAATTTAAAGGGTTAGATCCAAAACAATAACCAAACACTGAGTTTAATGACGTCATGGATGATTGGAACAGCTACATTATAATAGATAATAATATAACAATCTTGCGGTCTAGAAAGCAGAAGGGTATACTAGGTAGCAAACTTGTTCGTTCTCGCAGTGCGTTATGTGACATTATAAAACGATTAAATGATTTAAACACTACACCATTTAGCCAAATTTATTTGCACTATAACTGTAAATAGGCTTATTTGCAATATGTGTAGCACTAGGCCTGTTGCCCCACACTTAAAGGCCTACTTCACCGGTGGGAATATGAAGGTGTATTGAATTCTGAGATCCTATGTAGTATAAATGTGCAAACATTTTTAAAACCTTACTTTGTAAATATTACTGTGATGTCTCCCACTGTGACATCACAGTAATATTTACAAAGTAATTTTTTTTAACCCTATATTTATCTTTCTGTGATGTCACAGTAAGATAAATATAGGGTTAAAAAAACACTCTTTCTGCCTTTTCTCAGGCTAAGATGAACCAATTTAATTTTTTTTTGCACATTTATACTACATAGGATCTCAGAATTCAATACACCTTCATATTCCCACCGATGAAGTAGGCCTTTAAGAATGTCATTTACTGTAAGTATGTCACTGTTCCCAAATGATTATCCCAAATTATTCAATAATGTGCATTACATATTGTTAAAAATCACAGCAACCAGCAACAGATACTTGCTGTCAGCAGACCAAATATATATTAAAACATGTTAATCTCTACAAATCATGTTCAAAGTATATGTTGTGTTATAACTATTCTCAAATTCAGTTGAGATTATTTTCATATGTATTACTGATCTGCCAAAGTCTTGTTCATCCATGATGGAGTGTGAATATCATTCCATCCTAACCAAGAGGGAACTTGTGTCAATTAGTGCCAACCAAATGGGGACTCCTGTCGTTCCATACAATTTAGGACTGTAGGGTCAATATGTATAACAGACAGACATTTAAGACTACATTTATATTATATTCCCCTTAAGAATGATCCAGTTTGCATAATTAAAATGCATATTTTTACCATTTTAAAAGTAATAGCAGTGTTTTATGTATTCCATAATGTGCATTACATATTGTTAAAAATCACAGCAACCAGCATCAGATACTTGCTGTCAGCAGACCAAATATATATTAAAACATGTTAATCTCTACAAATCATGTTCAAAGTATATGTTGTGTTATAACTATTCTCAAATTCAGTTGAGATTATTTTCATATGTATTACTGATCTGCCAAAGTCTTGTTCATCCATGATGGAGTGTGAATATCATTCCATCCTAACCAAGAGGGAACTTGTGTCAATTAGTGCCAACCAAATGGGGACTCCTGTCATTCCATACAATTTAGGACTGTAGGGTCAATATGTATAACAAACAGACATTTAAGACTACATTTATATTGTATTCCCCTTAAGAATGATCCAGTTTGCATAATTAAAATGCATATTTTTACAATTTTAAAAGTAATAGCGGTGTTTGATTTATTCCATAATGTGCATTACATAGTGTTACAAATCACAGCAACCAGCAACAGATACTTGCTGTCAGCAGACCAAATATATATTAAAACACGTTAATCTCTACAAATCATGTTCAAAGTATATGTTGTGTTATAACTGTTCTCAAATTCAGTTGAGATTATTTTCATATGTATTACTGATCTGCCAAAGTCTTGTTCATCCATGA
>CM047514.1:5427193-5432193 GCA_026122265.1 Ammodytes dubius | reverse complement strand
AAGACAGTTATAGTTAAAGTAATAACAAAAACAACTGATAATTATTAATTTAATTTTATTTTTATTTTGGATCCCCATACGTTATTTCCATGGTAACTATTCTATATTCTAACAACTATAGGCCTATTAATTCATACAAATTTCAATACATAAGGACATGTTGTGTTCCTAGCACAAATATACATGAGTAGTTACGAAGGTTAATATGGAGGGGGAATACACCAAATAATGACTATGAAATATGTGTCCGTTTTACACAGCAACCCATGGTTAACAATTCTAACCTTTATTTACAGGTAAATCCCATTGAGACCGAAGACTCTTTTTCAAGGGAGACCTGTTCCCATTCCCACGTTACCATGATTCACACACACATTCACACACCGATAGCAGGCTAACTATCGAACATTCACACGATGCAAGGTGGGTGAAGTGTCTTGCCCAAGGACACAACAACCATGACACAAGGTGGCAGGGCGGGGATCGAACCTCCAACCCTTTGATCATCGGCCAACCCGCTCTACCAACCTGAGCCACAGTCGCCCCTCAATCATAGAGCTTGACTGATGGTATCAACAGTATATTGTAAATACACCGGATGCTAGCGGCTATTACATGAGCATAGCGCACATACTCTAAGAGCGGAGGGCTGTGTATATCAAGTGGATGTCACATGCCCATATATGGAGAGTGCATTGGTTCAGAGCAATCCAGTGAGCACACAATTCTGCAGATAGCTTAAAGACCTACTTCACCGGTGGGAATATGAAGGTGTTGAACTCTGAGATCCTATGTAGTATAAATGTGCAAACATTTTAGAAATCGGTTCATCCTAGCTTTAGAAAAAAGGCAGAAAGAGTGTTTTATGGTCTCACTGTCTATCTAACCCTACATTTTCCCATGCGTGACATCACATTGGTAAAGTGTAGGGTTAGGATTAACAGGACAGCTGGGCCAAGGGAAGACTGAGGGAAGAAAAACCTCATTCATTATATTATAATAGCGATTTTATAATGAAGAACGCCGGTTCCGTATGGGTGAAGTATTCCTTTAAGTAAGACAGTTGTTGGGGGCATCCCAGCTAAGTTTATCCATTAAGAGAATAGCTATTAGCTTAAGTACTCACAGGGGAGTTGGCACGCGTACATGTACACTTAATAGAGCCGTAAATAATGCTAAGAATGTGCCGAGTGTAATGTAAGGATAAACGGAGCATCCAGTGTGTGTGTGGTGTGTGTGTGTGTGTGTGAGGGTGTGGTGTGTGGGTGATGTGAGTGAGTGAGTGAGTGAGAGTGAGTGAGGAGTGAGAGAGTGAGAGTGAGGAGTGAGAGTGAGTGAGTGGTGTGTGATGTGTGTGTGGTGTGTGAGAGTGAGTGAGTGAGTGTGGTGAGTTGTGTGTGTGTGTGTGTGTGTGTGTGTGTTGTGCATGCATAACTTAACTTTAATTAACTTATATGTATTAAGATCACTGTAGCACAGACCATATAGTTTCCAAGGGGAACAAACTTCTTTGAGATGACAGTACTGTTGGCACACCTTGACTCTGGGAGCATTCCAACAGGTGCACTAGAAATGGAGATTGTTGTTTTTTTTGTTATGTTTTGTTGCATCCAGGAGAATCTACCAGAGAAAATTCTATTCAGTTCTTCTATCTCGACTTGTCTGTTTGCGTCTGTATATTTTTACATAATCATATTTAACGGCCATTATCTTAATATTCAATATAAGAAAACATCTCTATTACACACACACACACACACACACCACCACACACACACACAACACACACACACACACACACACACACACACACACACACACACACACACACACACCACACACACACACACAACACACACACACACACACACACACACACACACACACACACACACACACACACACACACACACACACACACACACACACCATTATTAGAATTGTATTTTATTTTTTTTAGGAAAGTCAAAAACTTTTCCATTGTTATTTGAAGGAGTAACTGTTTGTAGACAACAATTAAATGTGTTAATTGATCTTCTAATTGATACTCTAGTATGGTGGACTACTGAGTTAGTAATTGAGGACTTCTAAGTCCGTCTGTGTCTTGTATATAGTATACACTTATAAACGCATTAGATGCACTTTTGAACTGTATTATGTTTGTGTCACATCACACGGGCCGACCCGACCGCAAAACACATTGACCTGTGATCACCAGCAAATAACATTAGCCTTAAGCAGCAAACAAAAGGCTAGAGGCTAATGATAGCACTGCAGACATTCCCCACACACACACACACACACACACACACACACACACACACACACACACACACCACACACACACAACAGATCACACACACACACACACACAGATCACACACACACACACACACACACACACACACACACACACACACACACACACACACACACACACACACACACACACACACACACCACACACCTACACACACACACACCACACACACACACACACACAACTCACACACACACAAAAGAGCACTCAGACCCACTCTGGCCATAGTGTTATCGATTAAAGGGTAAAAGCACACGCCCAGGGGTATGTGGGAGGGCAACACACAGCTGAAGTTACTGTGTGTGTGTGTGAGTGTGTGTGTGAGTGTGTGTGTGTGTGTGTGTGTGTGTGTGTGTGTGTGTGTGTGTGTGTGTTGTTTGTGTGTGTGTGTACTTGTGCAACTATTTTTGAGAGAACCCATTTGAGTTTTCGACCTTGAGAGTGAGGACATTTTTAGGGCTGTTTGAGGTATCGAGCTATTAACACTATTAGGTTTTAAGGTGCAGGTTTATGAATAAGGTTTATGTTAGGGTTAGTGTAAGGGTTGGGGTTAGGCATTTAGTTTGATGGTAAAGGTTAGGGTAAGGGGCTATAGGGAATGCATTATGTCAAGGAATGTCCTCACACATATAGCTGTACAAACGTGTGTGTATGTGTGTGTGGTGTGAGTGTGAGAGAGAGAGAGAGAGAGAGAGAGGAGAGGAGAGAGAGTGTGTGTGTGAGTGAGTGAGTGAGTGAGTGAGTGAGTGAGTGAGTGAGTGAGTGAGTGAGTGATGTGAGTGAGTGAGTGTGGTGTGGTGTGTGTTCCTCTGTGTGTGTTCCTGTTAGTGTGTGCATGTGTGAGTGTGTGTGTGTGTGTGTGTGTGTGTGTGTGTGTGTGTGTGTGTGTGTGTGTGTGTGTCATGTGTGAGAGAGAGAGAGAGAGAGAGAGAGAGAGAGAGAGAGAAGAGAGAGTAGAGTAGAAGAGAGAGAGAAGAGAGAAAGAGAGAGAGAGAAAGCTAGGGAGAGAGGAGAGTTGCACTGGTAACTCAATTCTCAGACAGGACTGCGGCTCACACTCACTCGGCACCAGAGGGGAATGGCCCACTGCAGATAGAAGATTTCACCCCACACCCTTCCAGAACATCTGTGGATACTGAAGGTATTTCACTATAATAGAGAGAAGAGAGATGAGAGAAGAAGAAGAGAGAAGATGATAGAGAGAGATAGAATGAGATGAAGAGAGAAGAGAGAGAAGAGAGAGAGAGAGCCAGGTATTTCACTGAACCATAAACCAGCTGGAGCCATTATTAAAACCAACAAATCTCAGAGAAAATGCACCAGGGACTACAGTTGGAAAATTGCAATATGCTAAAAACATGGGTACAATTACATCTCCCCCTAAAAAATAATCATAATAATAATTCAAAATAATAAAAACATATGTAATTACTTTTAAACAAAAACAAATTAAAATGCAATTAAATAAAAACATATATTTCTATTAAAAAAATAAAAATAAAATGCAATTAAATAAAAAAAATATATTTCTATAAAAAAATTAAAATAAAATGCAATTGAAGTAGTTAAATTACTATAAAAAAATGATTTTAAATTCTATAAATAAAATAAAAAATAAAAAATAAAATTAATAAAATTAAATGTAAAAAAATAATTAAAAAATAAAAATAATCATAATTACATTACATCATTACCTTCCCCTGCGATGGGCTCGAACATCCCAAACTGCTCCAGCACTTTGATGAAGAGTCCCATGACAACCAGCACGGCAACCATCTCCAAGCCGTCCAGACTCAACATGTTGATATACCACCGGCTGTCATCGCCTAGCAACACCTCCCAAATACCAGACAGGTAGAATATAGTGCCAAGACAAGTAACCTATAGCAACCCAGCACCTCTACAACTTAGTCCAACTTGTTAACCCAGTCAAAAATAGTCTCAATTGTATCCATTTTTTTGAATCAAATAACTAAGTAACTGGTATAATATAGGGCCAAGCCAAGTAACCTATAGCAACCCAGTGCCTCTCTAATGCTACACAAATTAATCAATCAAATCAAATCAAATCAGTATGAGTAGTTAGTCCAACTTTAAACCAGACAAAATAGTCCATTTTCAATTGTATCCAGTTTTTTTAATAGAATAACTAATAACTAATCTTAACTTGACCGCTGTATTAAAAAAAATCTATCAAAAAGTGAATTTGTCATAGGCTAAAGGCTTGGAAAAAATATGTCAAGATAATAAAAGAAAAAAAATGAAATCGTCAAATTCTTTTCTTTCTTCTGTCACTCAGAAAATGGTGGCCTCAATCACCCCTGTTAAATCCCGGTGTAGGACATCCTGCCGTAGCTACAGGCTGCAGTAACGCGATAGATCCAAATATATCCCAACCAATCCAATGGGTAAAGTTTGAGTATGTATTTTCGTTTTTTGGTCCGCTCTTTCGTTTCTTCTTAGAGTCTAGAGAGTGATGGAAGTTTGGGTTGTTGCGTCGCGGGCTGTATTCCTTTTGGCATGGGTTGTCAGGGTAGGGAGCGAAGAGAGAGGGGAGAGAGTGAGTGAGGGAGAGAGAGGAGAGGGAGGAGAGAGAGAGGAGAGAGAGAGGGAGAGAGTGGGGAGAGAGAGGAGGGGATGAGTGAGAGGAGAGAGGAGAAGCTAGAGGAGAGGGGAGAGA
>CM047514.1:5419693-5422193 GCA_026122265.1 Ammodytes dubius | reverse complement strand
TGGCCTTCAAGGACAAGAACAATTCTAAATTTTAAACAATGCACCTGATGACATCCCAACTATGACACTTTCAAGATGCCGGCACTATAGGCCTTGGTCCAAAATATGCAGAAATATGGACATATATGAGACCCTTTCTAAGGAAAAGAATAATAATTTAAAAAAAAAATGTTCAGCTATTATGCACTAAATTAAATGTACTTATGGATATTATAATTACTTTCTACAAAATCTGCTAGGAAATAAAACCCAAAATTCTACACACTGCAGGTTTAAGGCCAGACAATGCACGTGAACAATTTTAACTTATAGATATCATCATGAAACGTTGCCAGTTGATTACTTACGTTAAAACTATTATTATTTGGATTGTATATATATATATATATATATTTTAGAAATGTTGGAGTAATTATGCATGTTTGGCAATTTGATTTTAGTTGATGTAAATGCTTTAGAAGTTGAGATTACTGGTTCAGAGTATTTGATAACAGTAATGTTGAGATAATGGCTGTTAAAGATGGTTGTCTAGGAGAAATATACAGACGCAAACAGACACACTTTTACAAAATTAAACACCTAAATGTACATTTTGGACCAATTATTTATACTAGGATGACATGTTACGAAAGGAAAATAGCCAAAAATCATAGGACCAGTTCTTGAAGAAAAATTAAAATAAAATGTGCCTGCAGTGTCTTGTTAAAATTCCTTAAATTTCACAAAAAGGGGCTAACGTCTGTATCTGGAAGTCCAATTAATTTGAAAATCTCAGTGCAACTGGTTTGTTTACCATCTGACTCAAAGCAGTACAAACGTGTGTGCGTGTGTGTGTGTGTGTGTGTGTGTGTGTGTGTGTGTGTTGTGTGTGTGTGAGAGAGAGAGAATAACTCTCTAGCAAATATTAAGGAGCAAAAATCTTTTCTGAAAATTCACTAATGAGCAGACAACAGTTTCCACTTCAACCGTTTTTTCTCTGCGATGCCAAAGTGCTGTATGTACTGGCTTTGAAAGGCCTTCAAAATAATGGCGCATTTGAAGCTTCAAAGAGTGTGGAAAGGAAAGGGGCCATTAGAGTTGCTAGTACGAGTATGAAGTTATATTATTTTTAAAAAAAAAATGGTGGATGGTTTTGCAGTTCTTTTAGTAAATGGGAGGTTCCAAAAAAAAAAATATATATATGCTTTCTCAAAATGTAAAATCTATGATTAAGCCCATCTCCAAATAAACCAAATAACTTTAGACTAATGAATGTCATACCATCCCTACCATTGTGTCCTTGAGCAAGACACTTATCCCCCAAACTGCTCCAGGGGCGCTGTACTATTGCTGACCCTGCGCTCTGACCCCCTCCGAAGTGTGGTAACTTGAGAGGGGGTATGCGGGAAGACAAATTGTGTAATATGACTAATAAAAGATAAGTTAACCTAATAAAACTTAACAAGAAAACTATTCTAAACACAAACGTGTCCTCTGTCTTCTGTGTCCGATATGCCCTTCAATATAAGATGCTCAAAGTCACTCGGCTCTCGATACAACACACACACACACACACACACACACACACACACACACACACACACACACACACAACAACACACACACACACACACACACACACACACACACACACACACACAACACACACACACACACACACACACACACACACACACACACACACACACACACACACACACACACACACACACACACACACACACACACACACACACACACACACACACACACACACACACACACACACACACACACACACACACACACACACACACACACACCACACACACAACACACACACCCTCCTTCTCCCCTCTCTGTCTCCATATTGATTTTTCCAAATATCTTCTGTGGCTAAATATACCGTAAGAGAATCTGTGAGACGTGCGCGCCGGCTGAAAGCTCGTCAATTGATCGCTGCTAAACTGTGTTGTTCACATTTGTGCTCCTGATGAACTGAGGTAAATGGGTTCTATTGACTCCAGGGTTTTTCCTGCATAGAGACATTTCTGGCGCCCCCCCAAAGTGGTTCCATGCCTCCCCAAAGGAAAATCTCCAGCTGCCTAAATCATAAAAATTGAGAATATATTACGCCATTTAAAACTTCTCCAAATGTGTTTCTAGTTCAGCCCAATACAAGTCATCCTTCCTGTAGTGCTGGGCGATTCATTGCATTTCAATTTATATTACTGCTTCCCTCCATCATGAAAACTAAATAATCTTAATACAACTATCATTGAAACTCCCCTTCTCAACCCCATACTGCTCTTAAAATTCACAAACTTTTCGCCTTTACTGTTGCAGTCGCGACCCCAAAGAAGTTGTTCCCTGTTGTCACCCCCAAAGGCCCATTCTGAGCCAGGAAAAACCCTGGACTCCTATGATATCTCACTATGTACTGCATAGGCTAAATGCAATGTTAATGTACAGCTCCGGAAAAAAAATGAAGAGACCAGTCTGGATTTTTCTTCAATCTTCA
>CM047514.1:5409693-5414693 GCA_026122265.1 Ammodytes dubius | reverse complement strand
ACACACACACACACACACACACACACACTTCAAAGTACTTCAAACATATACACACACATGCTCTGCCTCAACTTTCCCCTGAATAACTCCTTTGCTTTGTAATTGAAAACCTTGAACAGTTTTTTATGTTGTTGTAAACATCACAAGAACATTTTTTAATTTGTTTGTCAGGTTGAGGCATTACTGTAGCTGGCTTCAGAATGATGTGACAACTGACAAGCAATGCAGTCCACTCACACGCGCACACACACACACAGACTCATAGACACACAAACACACACAGAGAGACACACACACACACACACACACACACACACACTTACGACCCCCTACTTAACCCATTGATGACTATGGCAATCTAGGATGCATGTCCTTAATGCCTGAGGGTTTTCTGAAAAAATAGTACGAATTGTCAAGTCTACCAAAACCTTAATATCTAAGCCTGTGTAGCACATAGAAACATGAAATAAAATACATTTAAAAGTTAAGGTTCACAGGTTTTATTTAAACATGCTCCCTTAGCGCTTACAAACCAACAAATATTTCTAAAAATCGTCAAAATTAGATGAATTAAAAAATTATTAAATATTGTTAATAAATAGATGCAATGTGTTGTGTGATTTTCGTCAGTAGTCTATAGTAGACCTTGATTCTGCGCACTAAACGCCACTAACTGTTCTGTCGCCGACATAGCTGGCGTATTTTTTTTATTATTTTTTAAATTTTAAATTTTTTTGATTGACATGATTTTCGGCAAACCACACAACTTTTGGGTGGTCACGTGGTCTTAAAAAATCAACAAAACCCACCTCATGTGTATTTGAACCAATGACAGTGCATTCAATGCTGGGAATGCCATGAAAATTAGATAAAGTAATAATGCTGCACGATGCAGCATCAGGCAGGAGAGCCAATGTGGCATCGCGCAGCAGCCGTCATCAATGGGTTAAAGGTGCAGTGTGTAATATGACATCATCAAAAAAGTTCTACAAAGTTCTAGAATGCAACGCTCCCTGGGTAACCCCACCACCCCTTTCGAATAATAACAGAAGCTACAGTGGCCTTCAAGGACAAGAACAATTCTAAATTCTAAACAATGCATCTGATGACATTCCATCCATGACGCTTTCAACATGGCGGCACTAGGCCTTGGTCCAAAATATGCAGAAATATGGACATATATGAGACCCTTTCTGAGGGAAAAAAATCTACACACTGCAGGTTTAAACACATGTAGAGTCTTCAACTTTTTTTTCTTTGTCAAGTGACTTTCAATTGTTCTTCAAATGTTCTTTAGCATATTATCCATCTAAGTGATAACAGCACAGTCAGTGCACAGTGTTTTGAGTGTGTGCCAAGTGTGTGACAGTTCCACCATCTCATCAGTGTTGCGTCTTTATAGCTGAACCTTTAAGGAGAGCAGTATGTACTATATATAGCCTCTGTCTGGCGTGTGTGTGTGTGTGTGTGTGTGTGTGTGTGTGTGTGTGTGTGTGTGTGTGTGTGTGTGTGTGTGTGTGTGTGTGTGTGTGTGTGTGTGTGTGTGTGTGTGTGTGTCTGGCACGCGGCCCGACTGCTTTCATGGTCCATAAGATGAAGTAATAACTGAGAGAGTCACTGTGTACGTTTTGCATCACAAGGTACAAGGACCTGTAGAACGACCTTGAACACACACACACACACACAGACAGACACACACGCACACACACAAACAGACAGACAGACAGACAGACAGACACACAGACACAGACACAGACAGACACACACACACACACACACACACACACACACACACACACACACACACACACACACACACACACACACACACACACACACACACACACACACACAAAGACAGACAGACAGACAGACACACACACACACACACACACACACACACACACACACACAGACAGACAGACAGACACACACACAGCATCGCAGCAATATATCTGATGCTCTGAAATGACTGCACGTACAATACACAAACTCAATATCGAAACATTGTGCAAAGATCTGACAGTCAAATGAATTAATCTCAGATCAGGATTAAAGCTAAAGTGCGTAACTTTTTTAAATATAAATGAAATGTCGGTTACATTCAAGCCATCGCCAAACAGAGTTGACATAAAGTTGATTAAGCCTATCAGCTCCACAAAACTCTCTCTGTATTTCTCAGTATGGCAGCGTTTATAAACTGGTGTCCCCCCCCCCTCTGACACTGGTACAGGAGCTCAGAAAAATCCCAAGAAAAGCCCAAGAAATGTTTCAGTTGTTGATTCTACTGCTAAGAATAAAACCTGGACGTACAGCAGAAGGTATAAAATCCATGCGCCATCACCGAAGGCTTTAACTCGTGTAGATGCACCGACTAGTGTTGTTGTAATTACTCAGAATTCTTCATGGGGGGCGACAGAAGTTACGCACTATACCTTTAAGATAAAAAAACGTTCTCTTAACTAACTGCAAACCAAATTTACCCAAATATATAACTAACTAAAGCAACCCTTAAACCTGCAGTGTGTAGAATGTTGGGTTTTATTTCCTAGCAGATTTTGTAGAAAGTAATTAAAATATCCATAAGTACATTTAATTTAGTGCATAATAGCTGAAGAAAATGTTTTGAATTATTATTTTTTCCCTTAGAAAGGGTCTCATATATGTCCATATTTCTGCATATCTTGGACCAAGGCCTAGTGCAGCCATCTTGAAATTGTCATAGTTGGAATGTCATCAGGTGCATTGTTTAAAATGTAGAATTGTTCTTGTCCTTGAAGGCCACTGTAGCTTCTGTTATTATTCGAAAGGGTTGGGGTTACCCAGGGAGCGTTGCATTCTAGAACTTTCTAGGACTTACTTGATGATGTCATATTACACACTGCACCTTTAACATGATCATTTAGACTGACTCTTACAATTAGCCAATCAAATGACAGGTATAATGTTGCCAAGTAACAACAGGACAACAGGGCAATGACAACACACACGTGGAGATGCGACGCTGATTCAGCAGCTAATACAATGTACAGAGTAAAACAGAGGACAAAACTGTCTGTACCGCACACACACACACACACACACACACACACACACACACACACACACACACACACACACACACACACACACACACACACACACACACACACACACACACACACACACACACACACACACACAGAAACACACAGAAACACACACACACGCGCACACACACACACACACACACACACACAGAGAGCCCTTCAAAGTCACGCAAGGGGGGTGGACTATTGCACACGATTCATGAACAAGCATAAAAACGTGTGTAAGCATACCAACAAGGAATCAATCCATACCAAAACAAAGGTAGAATGGATTGTCTATCAGTCAATATGTGAAAACAACAGCTAACATCGGATAGCAAGACATTAGTAGATAACTGTGGAGGAGAGAGAGAGAGAGGGGGGAGGGACGGAGGGAGGGAGAGACGGAGAGAGAGAGAGAGACGGAGGAGAGAGAGAGAGGGGAGAGAGAGAGAGGGAGAGATAGAGGGGGAAAGAGGAGAGAGAGAGAGAGAGAGAGAGAGAGACGGAGGGGGAGATAGAGAGGGAGAGGGGGAGGGAGGGAGAGAGTGAGGGGGAGAGAGAGAGAGAGAGGAGGAGAGAGAGAGAGAGAGAGGGGGAAAGAGAGAGGGAGAGGGAGAGGGAGGGAGAGAGAGAGCGAGAGAGGGAGGGAGAGATAGAGGGGGAAAGAGAGAGAGAGAGAGGGGGACGGAGGGAGAGAGAGAGGCTGTCGTCATGGTCACCACGCAGAGCATCAATTCCAAAGGTTTGGGTCAAACACACACACACACACGTAAGCACACACACACACACACACACACACACACACACACACACACACCTATTCTCACTCGGCCCCATGTATTGGTAAAAACGACCCTGACAGGTTCTTTTCCCATTTCATCCATTATATTGTGCCGGTGAAAGTATCGATCCAGCATACGTACAAAACAAAGGGTGACACACACACAACACACACACACACACACACACACACACACACACACACACACACACACACACACACACAGTTAAGTTTCTGCGTGGCTGTCTGTCTGATATTACCAGACATGCTCGCGGACATTATGCCAAAACCTCATTATCAATATAGCAGTGCAGGCTGTGGCGCCCATTAGTATTCTACAGAGCCACACACACACACACACACACACACACACACACACACACACACACACACACACACACACACACACTTATTTCATTGAGGAGTTCTTGCATGTGCTTCCCTAGAGGATAATTGTTGGTAATCCTTTTCCCGTATCTCTCTCGTCTTTCATGTACATGTTGCTGGAGAGATCTGTGTGGATGAATCAATCTGTTCCTGCAGGAATACGATCGTTAGTGAACAGTGTGTCGGCCATTGTGTTCTAGCTTTACCATCATGGATACTGCTCACTATTGACTTCAGTCGTCCATTTTTTTTCTTTTCTTTTTTTTTAACCTTTATTTAAACAGGTATATCCCATTGTGACCAAAGACTCTTTTACAAGGGAGACCTGTTTTCCTTTCCCACGTTACCATTCACACACATTCATACACCGATAGCAGGCTACCTATCGACATTCACACGAGGCAAGGTGGGTGAAGTGTCTTGCCCAAGGACACAACAACTATGACACAGGTGGCAGGGCGGGGATCGAACCTCCAACCCTTTGATCATCGGCCGACCCGCTCTACCACCTGAGCCACAGTCGCCCAACAGTCACAGTCCTTATCTGTCCTTCACAGAGCCTGTATCTATAGCCACTACAAAAGTGAGTGAAAGTTCATTCTATGTCAAGTCAAGTGAATGGTGTCAAGTGTTGTATATGTGTCTCCAGGTTTAAAGCTACAGTGCGTGACTTTTATGTTCTTCTATAACATTATAACCATCGCCAAATGAGTTGACATACACACACACACACACACACACACACGCACGCACGCACACAC
>CM047514.1:5394693-5399693 GCA_026122265.1 Ammodytes dubius | reverse complement strand
ATATGTTGTTAAAGACCTACTTCACCGGTTGGAATATGAAGGTGTATTGAACTCTGAGATCCTATGAAGTATAAATGTGCAAAAACAAATTGAAATCGGATCATCCTAGCCTGAGAAAAGGCAGAAAGAGTGTTTTATGGTCTCACTGTCTAACCCTACATTTTCCTTACTGTGACATCACAGTAAGGGTTAGGATTAACAGGACAGCTGGGCCAAGGGAAGACTGAGGGAAGAAAAACCTAATTCATTATATTATAATAGTTATTTTATAATGATAGAACACTGGTACCATATGGGTGAAGTATTCCTTTAACTGTCTGATTAAATATACATGTTGGTCTTAAAAACAGACCTGTACATGGTATTTTCGATTTTTAACTGAAAAAAGGGATGTATCCAATAAACAAAATAAAGATTTCAATTGTAATAAAGAAAATAATAGTACGTAAATATCTGGCAAAGTTTCATGATATCTAGAAAGTTATTTTTACCCTATTCACCTGCACGTGTCTCACTAAAACAACTGCAGAATGGACACACACACACACACACACACACACACACACACACACGCACACACACACACACACACACGCACACACACACACACACACACACACAAACACACACACACACAGACACACCCACAGACACACACGGGTAAAGTCGAACCCTGTATAATGATATCATAGCCAGTAGAGCCTTAAGCAGCTTGGGGGGACAGAGTGGAATTTGAACAGCTTGAAACAGACTAGAGCTAAAACACTGGGAGATACGCCAGGACCAAACAGGAGATAAGACACACACACACACACACACACGCACAACACACACACGCACACGCACACACACACAGACACACACACACACACACACACACACACACACACACACACACACACACACACACACACACACACACACACACACACACAGACTTTCAGGGATAAGAAAGCAGAGCAACAGATACTCACAGGGGGATTATCCAGCATCCACAGAGCGCACAAATAACTACACACCAACTGTCGCCTTTCCTTTAATAACTGGGGTCTGGGATGCTGCTGCTGCCGGGGAATAAAATTAAACAGAACATGCGAAAAGAAGATGTTGTTTTTATATATATATACAGCTCTGGAAGACATTAAACCTGCAGTGTGTAGATTTGTGGGTTTTATTTAAAGTAATTATAATATCCATAAGTACATTTAATTTAGTGCATAATAGCTCAAAAAAATGTTTTGAATACTTTTTTTTCCCTTAGAAAGGGTCTCATATAGGCTATGTCCATATTTCTGCATATTTTGGACCAAGGCCTAGTGCCGCCATCTTGAAAGTGTCATAGTTGGAATGTCATCAGGTGCATTGTTTAAAATTTAGAATTGTTCTTGTCCTTGAAGGCCACTGTAGCTTCTGTTATTATTCGAAAGGGTTGGGGTTACCCAGGGAGTGCTGCATTCTAGAACTTTGTAGAACTTTCTTGATGATGTCATATTACACACTGCACCTTTAAGAGACCACTCCAAATGTTCAGTGTCTCTCGAAGGACTATTTATAGGCATATGTTAGAGTAGAATGAACATTTTGGTTCAGAATCAGAAAGGATTTTATTGCCAAGAAGGGTTTTACACCAACAAGGAATTTGTCTTGGTGAATAAGGTGCATATAGTTAGACAATAAACAATGAACGAACAGTGACTGTAATATATACAATATAACACAATATATAAACAAGCAGAGACATAAGTGAGAAGTTATAAGTTAGTAATAGCTGCTGCTATCTGTGTATGAATGTGAGTGTGATTGGGTGAATGTGTACAAAACAATGTAAAGTGCTTTGGGTCTGTGAGAAACCAGGGAAAAGCTCTATATAAGTGGAGTCCAAAAAAAAAAAAAAAAAAAATATGAAGATTTAAGAAAAATCCAGACTGGTTTCTTAATTTTTTCCAGAGCTGCATATCTCAATATATCTGCCCAGCAAGACATCTGCATGATTACTGCCTGCTGGCTTTTCATATTGCCTATTTTGATTGGATCTCCTCTGCACCCCCAACTGTGTAGCACAAGATTAGCATACGTTAGCTTGTCGTACGTTAGCCTTATGCTAATGAACAATCACCCTCCCACTGAGAGCCATCAGCCATCACCACACACTGTGATTTGGTTTAGTAATCTAGTCACATCCAAACAGAGAAACACACACACACACACACACACACACACACACACACACACACACACACACACACACACACACACACACACACACACACACACACATTGATATAAACACACATAGAGCAACACACACACACACACACACACACACACACACACACACACACACACACACACACACACACACACACACACACACACACACACATTGATATAAACACACATAGAGCAACACACACACACACACACACATACACATAAACCCTGCAAGCTCACCACGGGAAGTTCATGTTGTATTCATTAGGTCAAGACTGCAGGCAGAATTTTTTTTATTTTTTTCAAGCACTGGTCAATTTTGAGATTTTTGTCTATTTTTCTTCCATAACATGTCTTCTTTCATAGTAGTATAAATAAACTGCCAAAAATCTCAACTTCCAAAGCACAAATTGTTCATAATCATTCTGAAGGTTAATACAGAAGGATTTGTTCATATGTTGTTAATTGCCAATGCCAGATGTATGAATGATACATTTCGTCTTAAAAACCATTCAGAAAAATGCGTTCAGACAATGTTGCACTTGAACACAGAATGGACAAACATAACTATCAGCGTTTTTATGAATTGTGGGCAAAGTACACACACCGGTCATCTCGTATTTACTGTGTATGAGTGATGCATGAATGGGTGAATGTGGTAAGAAATGTAAAGAGCTTTGGGGCTGAGAAAATCGGCTAAAAAGCGCTATATAAGTCAAGTCCATTTAACTTATGCCACAAGGCCCGTAACTGTGTTAGTTTGGCAGCCTTTGTGTGCATGTCATACCCCCACTCCAATAAAGTCGAGAATATTGTTGACCATTGATAAAATGAACTCAAACGGAGCCAGTCAGTAAACATTGGGACACTTCCCCAATCAACAGTAAGACGTTTTCATGGTAAAAAAATAAAAATAAATAATAATGGAATAGCAACAGTAGCTCTGTAATAGCCAGATTGCATAAAACATAAGAAATTGTTTAATAATATTTGTGAAAGTAATATGTGTTTTTTATAATTCATAATAATTTACAGTTCATGTTATTTGCTTTTTATATGTGTATTTTCAAGTAATTTTGTAATATTTAATTTGTTTAGGCCAAATGCTTTATTTTTGTGAAGTATTACATGCGCCATTTTAGTTTGGAAGACAGCTGCCCATAGGCACGGGAGCATAATATTTCTTTACCGTGTGATTTTGTATAGTTTTTGACCTTTTTTCAGTAAATCTTTTGAACCAGAAACGATATCTCATGTCATTCGCGTCAGACTAAGTTACTGTGCCTACAGCTAGATTGTGGTATCGAAATTTGAAGTATACAGACGGAATGCCACTACAAGCTCAGTGTTCCTTTAATACTGTGGCCAAGGTTACCAACCATCATATTTTATTTAGGCTGAAGATGTTCGGTTGATAACTAAATCTCTTTGGCCAAACCAGAAGTGAGCTGCAAAGAGAATCAGCTTCAAGGTACTAGAACTGAAAAACAGAGTGTGTTTGGGAAAACAGGTGTGTGTGTGTGTGTGTGTGTGTGGGAAAACAGGTGTGTGTGTGTGTGGGAAAACAGGTGTGTGTGTGTGTGTGTGTGTGTGTGTGTGTGTGTGTGTGTGAGTGAGTGGAGTGAGTGAGTGAGTGAGTGATGTGAGTGAGTGAGTGAGTGAGTGAGTGAGTGAGTGAGTGAGTGAGTGAGTGAGTGAGTGAGTGAGTGAGTGAGTGAGTGAGTGAGTGAGTGAGTGCGTGCGTGCGTGCGTGTGTGTGTCAATTTGAGCCAATGTGTGTATTGTATGTGTTTGTACCCTCACTGGTTGTGTGGAGACTGGGGGCCCACACACACACACACACACACACACACACACACACACACACACACACACACACACACACACACACACACACACACACACACACATAACCTTGAAACTGAAAAGCTAATCAAAGACCTTTAATTAAAAAGATATGAAGTTCTAACATTCTCTGGAGAAAGACTAGCGGCTATTTTCATTTAAATAAATATCAATGACCTTAACAAACGACTTCTACTATGAAGAAGGAAATAATTGGACTATTTCTTGGCACTCAGAATTTAATTTTTTTCTTTTTTTCTTATAGTAGCAACATCAATATCAGTATCAATATGTTACCTTATTTTGCAGGGCAGGCCTGAAATAAGTAAAAAATAAAATACATTTTTAAAAAGTGCAAAGTGTATTCACAAAAATATTTAAAAATATAAGAAAATAGAGGTGTAACCCTAACCCTAACCATGAAAAAAGGCATGTAGATCACATAAGATTGCTTGTGATTTTTTTCAAGGAAATTATAAAAATAAAGAAAAAATAGCTACAAAGAGAATGAACCGTAAACACACAGTGCCAAATGTCCTTGAAACGCCCCTGTACACACATTAATTTCTTCTTTAAAAAAAATGTTATCGCAAGGTAAATGTGAATGTTTCCAAGTCATACACATAGGCCTAGTTGCTATGGTGCATTTTCTGAAATGAATAAGTCAAAGTGTGCCAGTCTCTAGCATAGGATGAACACATGATTTCATTCATTCATTCATTCATTCATTCATAAGAGAAATCCATTATCTCATGATGTCACGTTGATTCTATTACATAATGCAGTTATGAGCTCCATGTAATGCTTCTCATTACCAACAGCATTCATCCACAGACATGAAATATTGATGCTCGGGACATTTATTACAAGATAAATCAATTTCCGAATCAAAAACAACTAAACGTGCTTTGTGCTGGTACTGAGGCGAGCGGTGAACGCTTGTT
>CM047514.1:5377193-5382193 GCA_026122265.1 Ammodytes dubius | reverse complement strand
AGGGGGCAAGATGGGGACAGAGTTGAGCCCAGGTTTGCTGCCAGCAACAAAGGACTTCTGTCTCCATAGGTGCACACTCTTACCAGGTGGGTGCCCTGCTGACAAAATATGTCGTAATAAAGGCACACTATGCAAAAAAATATATTTTAAAGAACACATATACACAACTCAAAAAGTGAACACAAAAACAAAAGACAAAGGAGGCCGGAGGGAATTGGAAACAGGTGCATATGTACTGTATGTGTATATTTATGTTATGTTATATTATGTTGATGTGTATATTTATTTTTGTCTAAACTGATCCGGGCAGTGACGCAAGAAGCTCTAAATAAAGAAATGTTGTAATATCCCTTTAAGAAGAAGACCACTGGAGCCCTGAGGCCAACTGTACCTGCAACCCTGCAGACTGTCTGTCAGAAAGATCATCTAGCAACCTGGATATCTGGAGCAGGTCAAGAGAGGGATATGTCTGTCTGTCTGTCTGTCTGTCTGTCTGTCTGTCTGTCTGTCTGTCTGTCTGTCTGTCTGTGTGTGTGTAGCTGTGTACCTGTGACTGACTGTCTGTCTTTAAGTAAGTAAGTAAGCTGTATTTATAGAGCGCCCTTCACAGACCAGGGTCACAAGGCGCTTCACAATGCGCTTCCAAAGCACTTTACATATCTTAACACACATTTTATACACACACTCAAACACCGATGGCAGTAGCTGCCATGCAAGGCGCTTTCTGAACCATCGGGAGCAATTTGGGGTTCAGTGTCTTGCCCAGGAATTGCTCAATTGTTGTGTTTTCATATTTCCCCACCGTAATATCGATCAATGGTATCGATTATCGATATTGAAATTCTAGTGAAAACTGTAGCAGTGGCTCACCTTGAGGTTTGTACTGAATAAGGGTGCTGAGAAATGCTTTTTTTTTAATGTAAGATAAAGTGTGTGTGTGTGTGTGTGTGTGTGTGTGTGTGTGTGTGTGTGTGTGTGTGTGTGTGTGTGTGTGTGTGTGTGTGTGTGTGTGTGTGTGTGTGTGTGTGTGTGTGTGTGTGCGTTGCAAGGGGACAACGTAATGAGTTAGTAAGTTTTTCCAAGTTTTGGGGCCACTGACGCAGACTGTGGAGGCTGCCATATGAATACAAAGGCTGTTAGAGGGCAGATGTTACACTCAAGTATCTGGCAAAGACACACACAACACACACACACAACACACACACACACACACACACACACACACACACACACACACACACACACACACACACACACACACACACACACACACACACACACAACACACACACACACACACACACACACACACACACACACACACACACACACACACACACACACACACACACACACACACACACACACACACACACACACACACACACACACACACACACACACACACACACACTTTTATGGCTATTTATGTGGCAGGCAAAGGCACCAGCTGCAAGACCCACTCAGCACTCTATTCACTAGGACTGTGGCGGAAAGGAGAGGAGAGGAGAAAGGGAGGAAAAAGAGAGAGGGCGAGAGAAAGAGAGGGAGAGAGAGAGTGAGATGGAGAGAGACGGAGAGAGAGGGAGAGGGAGAGAGAGAGAGGGAAAGAGAGAGAGAGAGAGGGAGAGAGATTGAGAGAGGTAGACAGAGAGAGAGATGGAGGGGGAGAGAGAGAGGGAAAGAGAGGGAGAGAGAGATGGAGAGGGAGTGAGAGAGGAACCACTCATCTGAAGGGACAAGCAGTAACAGTAAGCCTCAAATACAAAACACAAAAATGAAGAAAAGTTTTCACAGACCCGACACAGCCTCTATGATCTTTCCCTGTATCAACTTTTGATAGTTTGTTTTTGCATCGAGGTGTAAGTACAAATCGAAAATGGCCAATATATAAAACACACATATACTATACAAGCTTTACATTGTAATTGAAAGAAACCTGCAAACACAGGGTTTTTCCTGCATAGAGAATTTTTTGGCGCCCCCCAAAGTGGTTCTATGCCTCCCCCAAAGGAAAATCTCCAGCTGCCTAAATCATAAAAATTGAGAATATTATTACGCTATTTAAAACTTCTCCAAATGTGTTTCTAGTTCAGCCCAATACAAGTCATCCTTCCTGTAGTGCTGGGCGATTCATTGCATTTCAATTTATATTACTGCTTCCCTCCATCATGAAAACTAAATAATCATAATAAAACTATCATTGAAACTCCCCTTCTCAACCCCATACTGCTCTTAAAATGCACAAACTTTTCGCCTTTACTGTTGCAGTCGCGACCCCAAAGAAGTTGTTCCCTGTTGTCACCCCCCAAAGGCCCATTCTGAGCCACTCACATATCACACTCTCTTCAGTATCACTAAGTCCTACACTAATATTTTTTTTTTATCTTATTTTTGTTGTTAATTTAATTTTATTTTTTATGAGAGGCTAGATTGGAGTTGCAGTAGACATTCATTCATCTTAGTCCATCAATATACGGCAGGGCCCTGAATTGAATCAATCAATCAATCAATCAATCAATAACCTTTATTTCACTCGAAAGACACTGAGCGTATAACTTTTGTGTATATTTTAAATCGAGTCAGAAGACTTTTTTGTTTCCATTTCAACCTGCAATTTTTATTTTATTTGCTTCTTTTATTCGCTTTTAAATGTTTTATAATGTGTTTTATGTGTTCTAATCTTGCCCCTGTAAAGCACTTTGAGTGGCCTTGTGTCTGAATTAAGTGCTATATAAATAAACTTGCCTTGCCTTGCCTTGCCTATATATTATATAGTAGTAACACATTGCACACGGCTAGATTCTTAATGTGATGGTGATTATTGCTGATCAAACACAGTGGGGCTGTAGCCATTGGCTGTTGGGTTGGCATGGATACCAAACGGCAGAACATAAGATCTATGACACTGCTGCCATCTGCTGATAAAAACCTGCATAGACACAAACTAAGGGAGCAGTTACACAGACAGACAGACAGACAGACAGACACACACACACACGCAGACACACACGCAGACACACACACACACACACACACACACACACACACAAGGCTGTCATTGCAAATAAGAACTATATAACTTGCCTGTAGAAATAAAGATGAAAAAAAAAAACTTGGATAATAAACTGCGATAAAAATGCACGTGGCGCTCCATATCACAATAATAAATATATAATAATCGAAAATAAACGGTGAAAAAAATTTACAAAAACGGCCATAACAATCCACCTAGCAGTCCATGTTAAAATACAGGGTACGGCCATAACAATCCTACGGAAGAGGATTAGGGCCACTCGTGAAAAAAAAAAAAAAAAAAAAAAAAAAAAAGGTTCTGACTTTATTCTCAGAAATATGAGAAAAAAAGTCAGAACTTTCTATTTTTTTTTTTTTTTTACTTTACTTTACTTTTTTTTTTTATTATAATTTTTTTTTTTTCATGTGTGGCCCTCATCCTCTTCTGTACAATCCACCTAGCAGTCCATATTAAAATACAGCTTGCAGTGTTCACAGTGTTGTAGAGAGGCATTGAACCACTTTGCTGTACCACACAGTTTTCACCAGTAGAGGGCAGAGACACACCAATATACCAACAGCTGCATTACCCCAAGGCTTAAACAATATTGCACACAAACTCATAAATATATATATATTTTTTTAACTTTCATTTTTGGATGAGTTATAATGCCCTACAGGGAAGCTATATACATTCATAAGAAGGCATTGAAATACACATGACATTATGTATTCCAATATAGGCTCCATACATCTAACCAATGCATTCAACCCAAGTGATAATTCAAAGAAAAGTTGCAGTAAATGTGACATGCAGGAATATCTTTTAAATTATGCAAAGTTAGTGTGGAGAAACTATAAATATACCTCTTACACACACACACACACACACACACACACACACACACACACACACACAACACACACACACGTCATTATACTTGTTTGTTATTGTGCCCGGCAGTTAAAATTGGAATAATTTCATATCCACCAGTCACTACATTTCTTTGAACAACAGCAGGTTTGACAGAATTCAGTTGATTAAGTTGAGTTGTGGAGACGTTGCCTCTTCATGAATATTTAAATGTATACATCCATAAAAGACATTCTACATCTTGGGAACGACAAACACATTTTTTTTTTTTTTTTTTTTTACTTTTTACAAGTGAATTCTTGACCGGCTGCCCTAGTGTTTAGCGCTCTGCACAGCCACCCCAGACGGTCAGCAGGGAATACGTCAAAATGCATGTACGTAACGTAATTATTCGATACTTTAGTATGGTTAAACATGACTATAAATCATTATAACAACGTTTATAGGTCATAAAAGTCAAAAAGTATCATAGGTCCTCTTTAACATGTATATCGATCCTCCAATGCCAACCATTTCTCATTTATCTCGAAAAACACAATTATTTTTACCTACTTCCCTTAGTTTAAAGTCTAGTGTTAGATTTACTGCGTTCTGATTTTATATGCGGTTAATTATCTAGAAAATAAGAAAAAATAAGAAATTGCAGTTGAGAAATGTAACCATTTGAATAGATAGAGATAGAGTAGGAGGGATAATACACATAGGTTTTCAGCTGGTCTGAACTACAGCTGTGTAGATTTGAGCTCTCAGTCATATTTCATAGTTCTTGTTTCGGTGTTGACGTTTTGCTCCGGGCATCAGAACAGTCTGTCAGTGTGTGTTAGTTCAGTTTAGTGATGGAGAGGAAAAGCTGAAAGGTCGTGAGAGGTGATGCTGTTGTTTTAAAGGAATACTTCACCCATACGGAACCAGCGTTCTATCATTATAAAATAACTATTATAATATAATGAATGAGGTTTTTCTTCCCTCAGTCTTCCCTTAGTCTTCCCTTGGCCCAGCTGTCCTGTTAATCCTAACCCTTACTGTGATGTCACAAGAAGGAAACTGTAGGGTTAGACAGTGAGACCATAAAACACTCTTTCTGCCTTTTCTCAGGCTAAGATGATCCGAT
>CM047514.1:5369693-5372193 GCA_026122265.1 Ammodytes dubius | reverse complement strand
TTTAAGCCATTTTAACAGCACTAGTGCAGGGGTGGCTCTCCTTTTTTCAAGAGATTTTAGTCCTGTATCTTATGTGGTGGAGGAGCGGGTGCAGGGGAGAATGCTTGTGGTTAAAGCAAAGTATGAGCGTTTTAATATTGTTTTTATTAATGTGTATGCTCCTAATTCTGGCCCTGGCAGAGTTCTCTTTTTAAATGAACTCAGTTTGGTTTTAAAGCAGTGTGAGCCAGAGGACTATTTGTTTTTAGGAGGGGATTTTAACTGCACAGCAAATCACATATGTGATAGAAACCACCTAGAACCACATGCACCATCTCAGAAGGCTATGCTATCTCTTATAAACACTCATAGTCTGAGTGATGTATGGAGAAAAATCCACCACAATATAAGACAGTACACTTGGGTCCACAGCAGAGAACGTGTTTTATCTTTAGCGAGGTTAGACAGGTTTTATTGTTTTACGCAGCATTTTAGCATTTTTAAGAGGTGTTATATATGTCCAGTGGGCTTCTCGGACCATTCCATGGTTTTATGTGAGGTTTTTATTAAAAATCTTAGGAGTAAGTCTGCTTATTGGCATTTTAACACCACTTTGCTTTTAGATGCGCATTTTAGAGAGGTTTTTATTTATTTTTGGAGAGGTTTTAGAGAGAGGAAGGGGGATTTTATTTGTTTAAAGCAATGGTGGGACCATGGCAAAATACAAATAAAGCAGCTCTGTCAGCAGTACACTCTCAATGTTTCTCGTGACTTGGCCAAGTCTATCAAAGATCTGGAGGTAGATATAGTGGAGCTGCAGAGTTCCTCACAGTCCACAGGAAATGGAGGTTGTATTGAAAACCTCAAATCTAAAAAAGCCGTGCTGGCAGACCTGCTGGGCACCAGAGCGCAGGGGGCGCTAGTCCGGTCTCGTTTCCAGAGTGCTGCGCTTATGGATTCCCCCTCCAAGTTTTTCTTCGGCCTGGAGCAGAGGAATGGACAGAGCAGGCAGATGCACTCGCTGCAGGCAGAGGATGGGCGGACGCTGACGCACACTGCAGCCATCAGGAGCAGAGCGGTGGAGTTCTATGTGCAGCTGTACAGCAGTGAGTACCAGGAGGATGATGCTGCTTTTAACGATTTCTGTCAGGACCTGCCCACGGTGTCAGAAGAGACCAACAGAGAGCTGGAGGGGCCCCTGACTGAGGCAGAACTATTTGCAGCCTTGCAGAGTGTGCAGGGGGGTAAGGCCCCCGGCATAGATGGGCTGCCCTCAGAGTTCTACAGAGCGTTCTGGACTGAGATGAAAGAGGATTTGCTGGGGGTCTTCTCGGAGAGCTTTGAAGAGCTCTCTCTCCCCCAGAGCTGCAGGAGGGCAGTGCTGACGCTGCTGCCTAAGAAGGGAGACCTGCAGCAGATTAAGAACTGGCGCCCCGTCTCACTGCTGTGCTCTGACTACAAGCTGCTGTCCAAAGCCCTGGCCAACCGGCTGAAGAAAGTGATGGAGCAGCTCATCCACCGGACTCAGACTTACTGTGTGCCTGGCAGGTCAATTGTTGACAATGTGTCATTAATTAGAGATATTTTGGAAGCCTCCGGTTCATTGGGCTTAGATGCTGGTCTGGTTTCGTTAGACCAGGAAAAGGCTTTTGATCGGGTTGAGCACCGCTACCTTTGGAAGGTTTTACAAAGGTACGGCCTCAGCCCGGGTCTGATAGCTAAGATAAAGGTCCTGTACGAGAACATTGAGAGTGTGCTAAAGATAAATGGTGGTCTATGCAAACCTTTTAATGTGCAAAGAGGAATTAGACAGGGCTGCGCCATGTCAGGTATGTTGTATTCACTGTCCATTGAACCAATGCTGCAAAATGTTCGTGTTTTTATTGACGGCCTGTTTTTACCTGACATCAGCACAATTTTATTTCATCAGCCTACGCAGACGACATCATCATTTTTATTAAAAATCAAGATGATATTGATAAACTGAGTAAAGTTGTTGAAACCTTTGGTAAACTCTCAGCTGCCAAGGTGAATTGGTCAAAGAGCGAGGCGTTGGCAGTTGGGAGGTGGGCTGCTGGTCTGCCCAAGCTGCCTGGGGGGCTGACCTGGAAGAGGGGAGGCTTCAGGTACCTGGGGGTTCATCTGGGGGATGAGCAAACTGAGCAAAAGAACTGGGAGGGTGTGATGGAAAAGGTGGAGGGGAAGCTGGCAAAGTGGAGGTGGCTGCTTCCCCACATGTCATACAGAGGGAGGGTTCTCATTATTAACAACTTGGTAGCGTCCACCCTGTGGCACAGGCTCAAGTGCCTTGAACCCCCTGCTGGGCTGCTGCAAAAGATTCAGACGATCCTATTAAACTTTTTCTGGGATAAACTTCATTGGGTTCCCCAGAGTGTACTGTACCTGCCAAAAGAAGAGGGGGGGCAGGGCTTAATACACCTGGAGAGCAGGGCAGCAGCTTTCAGGCTGCAGTTTGTAAAGCGTTACCTTTCCTGCTGTGATGATGTCGTCTGGAGGCAAG
>CM047514.1:5347193-5359693 GCA_026122265.1 Ammodytes dubius | reverse complement strand
GTTAATCAGTGGAATAATGACTAGGGATTGGGAAGGACACACAAAATGAACCCAGACTTAATACAACTATGAACCACAAATGTAAACTTCTGAAGCACTCACATCAAGTCTTCTTATTGTTGCAATAATCAGAACACTGACAACAATCTGTTTAGTCATGATTGAGTTTTCTTTATTTTACTGTAACAGGCAGAACTTTATTACAGGACTGTCAGATAATAACGAACATAGAAACATCAAAATGACACAAAACAGAAACTGTTATAATTTTGGATTTGCAGATTTTTTCCATGATTAAAATTAGACAGAATATTTGTAGATATTATTTTTTTCATAACATTTTTAAGAGTGCAAGATTTGTGAAAGACCCTAATGTGTAAAACAGTCATATTGTAGAATCTCAATTAATGTTTGAACATTCTCATTAAACTGATCAGTTGTAATTTCATGAATTATGAATTAAGTAACTCAATCATTTTCTTATGTAAGATGCCTGTTAACGGACAGCAAGTTTCACAGTTAGCCACTCTTACTCCCAGATGCCACTGGGGCGCCACCTGGTCCAGATGGTAGTTTAATACCGGTCTTTTCTTCGATCCACGGCCAGTATTCACAGACGTCCATAAACATAGCTGTTGAGGAGCAGGCATAATACTCGCCACTCGCTACATGGACTCCGTAGATCTTGCCGTCATGCACCACTCCTCCACCAGAATCGCCCTGTAAGAGAAGTTTACATTTTGGACTTCTGCATCAGATATTAAAATACGTATTCTGTAGGCACAATTTGTGGAGAGGATCAAGAAAAACTGTGCTGAAACGTGTAATAATGTGTGGAATAGATATAAGCATATAGAAGCCACACATTCCAACTCACTGGACAAGTATCGCTCGTCGAAGATTTGTAACAGAGCAGGTGCTGATCATGATATTTTTGCCACATGTCTTTCTTTATTTGTGCTTTCAGACTGGCCATGACCCCTGTACATTCAGTTAGCCACATGACTGCACACTGGAGAGTTGTTGGTGGAGTTATAACTAGAAGAGAATACAACATGAATGTTTATTACATCATCCATTAAAGGTCAATCAACACATAATCAAAAGTGTGATACCTTTACAGAAGCTTAAATCCAGCCAGGAACTTATTGGCCCTTTGAGGAACTTTTGAACAACTAACAAAGTGTGTGAATGACCGCTCCAAGTGATTATGTTAGTGTCACATTGAACACTACACTTTATACCAATGTTGTCTTCAATAAAAAAAAAACCTTTGCACAAAGCAAGCCCATTCACCTTAAGAGCGTTAAAATGAGTAAAAAAAAATAATGGGACAAAAGGAAATCTAGGGACATTTAAAATAGATAAAAATGTGTTTAATTGCGATTAAATATTTTAATCATTTGACAGCACTAAATATTATATATTCAAAAATATTTTAATAATCTTACCTTTTTTATTAGCATCGGTGGACGCTAAACCTGCCACCTGAACCCCACCATCTCTGAAATAAAAAATGTATAAAAGTGCAAAAAGAAAGTGTGTTTCAAAAGCATGTGTAAGTTAATAAGAGTAAAAATGAGACAAGAGGAATTATGTTCTTTGTACTTGTACTTCATTATGAAATATAATATACAGTAGTGGAAATAAAGTTTTCGGACACCCTTAAAATTGTCTCAAATACTATCATGAAATATTTGTGAAAAAAATCTTTTTTGTTTCAAAAAGGTGTGACTGTTTTTCCTGCATTTATAATCACAAAGTACGGCAACCAAAAAGGTGTCTTTTAGTAAATCAATGTCAAGTTTGTAATTTCTTTTTAGAATGTGTTTAGTAGTGTGGCTGTACTCAGAAAAATTGTACTTGAAGGTCTAAGAGTGATTCTGAAAACAATATTTAAATCTGTCCGAAAACCTTTTTCCACCATTGTATTATTATATATAACTACATTATTTCAAGCTTAAAATTCCTCAAGATTTTAGCTTTCAGAATTATTGAAAAGGTCGTAACTCACGTCTTGGGTTTGTGGGCACAGTCAGGAAGTGTTACCGGTGTGATGCTGTGTTTGGTAGACGCAGGTAACTTCAGCAGCATGATGTCATGTTTCTTGTTGTCTTTCGTATAAGTGTGAATATCCTGCTTCGCGATTGTCGCAGTTGGCCGTTTCTTTGGATCTGTATGCCTTCCTAGAATCGCTGTCATAGTCCTGCGAATAAACAGAGAAAAAACTGGAACATTCCTGAAGTACTGTAAATATGTCACATTATAATATTAAAGGTCAACAATTGCTGAACATCAACAATGGCAACGCCAACTTCATTTTGGAAATGTGATCAAATTACTACAGGACTTTCAGAGTGAATTAATGACATGAAGAGAATGTTAGTGTTTAAGCTACAAATCACAATTGCACATATAAACTGGTGAAGGACGTCACCTGCATGTATTGTACCCGCTTCTATAACATGTAGTACTGATTACCATTGGAATGTGTTCTTCTTAATAATGCCACCAGCTCTTATAATTATCTTTTATAGTATATTTTTTAGTGCTGTCAAACGATTAAAATATTTAATCGCGATTAATCGCATTTTTGTCATAGTTAACTCACAATTAATCGCGATTAATCGCACATTTTAATCTATTCTAAATGTCTGTTGATTTTTTTTGTCCCATTATTTTTTCTCATTTGAATGCGCTTATACACATGGAAAAGTGGATGGGCTTGCTTTGTGCAAATGTTGTTTTATTGAAAACACAATTGGCATATACGTCATTCACAGTTGGAGAAAATAATCTCTCACACAATGTAACACTGTCCACCATTAAAAGGGTGAAAAAATACTTTGTCACACAAAGAGCCCCTTCAACAGGGATACAAAATGAAAAAGTGCACATGTAAAGGTAAACTAGGACTCGCCTGGCTATGACGAGGGGGCGGAGAACTTGCATCCGCTGCGTGCCTGGCCATCAAGTAGTATTTCAAACTGGACGTGCTACGATCATAACTCAGTTCACAATGACAAAACACGCAGATAACTTTGGTCTTGTCGATTGAACCATTTGGAAACTTTTTGAAGTAAAACTTTCCATTCATAATCGTATCCATGTCGGCGTCTTGCACTCGTACTCTACTCATAACTATTATGGCCAGCTCGCAACTGTCTGGGCAGTTGCCATGGGACCAGCGTGCACGCCGTGCCTGTTGTTTTGTTTCCGGTCTATCTAGTTCCGGTGTAGTGTTGTAGTTTTTCTAACGTTACTTGTAATTGCAACAGCCCAAGAAAAAACTACAAAGTTTGCGAGGCGAAAATGAACGAGCGTTAATCATGCGTTAAAAAAATTAACGGCGTTAACGCGGGTTTGCGTTAACGCCGTTAATAGCACGTTAAACTGACAGCACTAATATTTTTAGATTAATTCAAAAGTGTTTTAGCCAACGGGCTGGCCATTTATTCATACCATGTGATAGGATAGCATCGATTTAATATCAATAAAGAGTAGCTTGCATGATGACATTTATTGCATTTTTGCTCCCATACAAAAATGTTGGCTTGCGTGAAACAACTAATCTCTGACTAGTTCATGATGTTTATCTGGTCAAAGTCTTTTTTTGATTAAACTCACCGGCTACTGTCATAACAGTGATCTGCAGTCAGAATCCACTCTGCACTGATCAGAGATCCTCCACAGAGTCCGTAACCTCCAGCAGGATTAAGACTTCTCAACTCGACATGGTACTGACGCTCTGTTGGTTCACAATCAGTACCATTGAAGATTCTCTTGTGCAGACTGACCGCTGAGCACACTGAGACACCTGGAAGAGAGAGACTGTTAAAACTGCTGTTTACAGGATGGGTCATATTATTCCATACATCAGAAAAATACAAATTATGAAGAACCTATTTTTATTCATTTAATATGCTCTACGTGGTTAAAAAAGGCTTTGTAGGATCTGAAACAAAAAAAAACTTGTTAAAACCGTATCTATGGAAACTTATTATGAACCAGAGAAGAATGTATTCACTGTCCAAAAAGTCAATATTGATGAATGTGAATTTTTCTAAATGTTGTGTTTCCATTCCTTTAGTTTTACAATAAGAGACAGAGCATCAAATGAAAAGGTTATAAGGCATAATACAGACATATATTCAGTGCTGAATAAAGACATACTGTGGAAAATCAGGTTAGTGTGAGGCCAAATGCAATACATGGCTCTATGTTCAAGGTTTAGAAGCACTGCAAATATAGAAATTAAACTATGTCTTCAGTATCTTGCAGAAGTTCTAACAGAGAGTTGTGCACTCACCGGCCAGCAGCAGCAGCAGCAGAAGACGCGTCATGTCAGCCATCGTTCAGTGATGTGTTCCTGCTGAAACATTCCAGCCTTTTTATGTTCGTTCAAACTCGCATGTTGCCGTTGCCAACGGTACGTTACGCAACGTTATTGGCTGCCCCAACGGCCAAACCATCCAAGGTTTATCGATACAACCCCATTGGCTACAGAGACACACGTATGTCCAAATGTGGTCACTTATCAAATGAGCCTGCCCCTTCCCAGTGTGTGACGATGTTTAAGGCATAGTTAACTTGAGAACACGTTTACACTAAACCATTCTATTGAATACAAAGTTCTTACATCCAGTACAGAGTCTATGAATACAGAAGTACATGAGCACAACTATGGAAACTTAGTTGAGACTTACCTTTTTTTTCTCCATCAAATGCGCATTCTTGGAAGGCAGCCAATTTGCCTTCAGGCACAAGCGAGTTGGAAAGGTAACACCAGCGCCGCCACACACACACAGACGCACGCACACACACACATACATACGCACACGCGAACACACACAGATGTACGTGTCACTTTAAAGCCTCAGTTGTCTTTAAGGAACAATGTTGGATTGTTGAGAATAAATATGATATGTCTACATTTACAGTTGGATATGCTTCGACACATTGCCTTGCCTTGCAGATGAATTAGTGGAATGCATTTTTCTACATTTTCCTACATATTCTTGAAATGCAAAATAAAAAATTGCTTTCCCCTTAAAGTTGCTCTAATACTTCTTTCCACAAACAATTATCTTAGGAAGTAAATTACCTTCAAGAAGTTGTTGGATGCATTCTTACTTTTAATAAAGAACAGTGAACCAAAGTCACAGGAGAAGAGAGATTAAGTGTTACAAACTATCTGCTTTGTGTTAAGATTTTTTTTTTTTTAATCAAACTTCCAAACTGCCTCTGCCTTTGCTGCTCGGAGTATTTGCATTTTCAACTGTCGATGGAACCCTTAACTTGAGGTTTTTTTATCTATAGTCAAATATTTCTTCTCACCGTTAGGCTTATCTCAAAGCAGGATCTCAGGTGAGACAGTCGGAGTCTGTTCAGTCACACACACTGGATCATATCTCAAGACTTTCCATAGAGGTTCATTCTAGTTCACCAGCCAAGCTTTGCCTATCTACAGCTACCTTGGTCCATGGAGTGTACAGTAGCAGAATGCCTAATTGAGTCATTCTCAATGTAACGTCACATGATGATCCCTGTGTTCACTGCATTTTAAACCTATACATAGTTTAATTACAAAGCATAGACTGCATTTGTCTTATATCTAATGTTATCCCAAATATTGTTGTGCGTTGGTGGGGCAAAAGTTCTGATAAAGCACACAGTATATTTACATCTACGGAGAAGAGAATGAACTGTATGTCTGCCCCCCATTTTTATCGCCCAGTCATCCCATCATGTCTGTCTAATGTATTTTATTGTCTGTGGCAAGGGTTGATTGATGTAATTTTGCTGTAGTTATAGTGACAATAAAGGCCTGTTCTGATTCTGAATTCCATTTAATCAAATTATTTATGGGCTTGACGGATCATCAACTAATTGTTTAATTCTACGTATTGAAAATGGTAATGTATGTTTAATGTTTGAACATGTTAAGTGGCTCTGCTGAGTTCTCTGTCTTTGCTGCTCAGGCCATTTGCATCCTTCCCAGTGCACTGAAGATCGAACTCGAGACTTTTGATACTTAGTTAAATTCTCCCTCTTGCCGTTGGCTTATCACCGCTATAACAGTGAAGCCATGGCCCTGTTTTACAGCTATTGTTAGGCCGCTAGTAACTGCTTCATTCAGTTCTCATTTGAATCGCACACCTGTTATTCAAATGCACTTTTTTGAGGGGAGGAATTAGGTCAAAGGTTTTGCAACATATGTACTCCACTCCTTAGGAATCAATGGCAGAGGATTTTATGTCAAGGTACAGTCCAGGGCGTGTGTGTGTGTGTGTGTGTGTGTGTGTGTGTGTGTGTGTGTGTGTGTGTGTGTTCTGTCTGTGTGTCTGTCTGTCTGTCTGCGCGGTGTGTGTGTCTGTCTGTCTTTATGTCTGTCCGTCCCACCGTCCGTCTGTCTGTCTGTCTGTCCGTCTGTGTAGAACAAACAGCAAATGATTCATGCTAGATCCGACTTCAAGCTTTTAACTTATAAAATATTACACAGACTCGCACTGTCCTATTTTATTTACTGCACTTAGACAGCGCAGGCCTCCACAGTCTGAAGTGATAATTGAACATGATGTAACTTTTTACTTGTGCATATATTGTGACATTTGTATTTCTTTTTGTCATAAGTAAAAGTAGGAAATGTTTAATGAAACAGAATAGAATGGAAGGATCATCAGGTTAAAGTTGACCAGAGGAAGGGGGAGGACCATAGGGCCATAGGAAGTAAGTAGGGGGAAGGACCTTATATGGCCATACAGTAGTAAGGCGTAGAGGGAGGGGGCTACCGGGGTTCCCCCACGCAGCTGGGCCTTTTTCACTCCTCCTTCTCTCAAGTCTCATTGGTTTTCAGTTCACTATATAACAGCAAGTTTTGAGCAGGACAAGGCTTTTGGGGCCGTTTTTTGCAGGCACTACTCTGTTCCAGCACACTCTATCTGTCTTCCACCATGGAGGCAGAAGAAAAACTTAGAAAAACTTTGTGAGTCCAAAATACTAGATTTTCGGACTTCGAAGTACTTAGAGGCAAAGTCTTTTAAAAACACATCTTTGAAACTCTTGACACAGAATGACTTGGTCAAGAATTATTAGAATAGGAAATCGGACAAAATTCCTTGGAAGTAGATGATATTCATGGGGAATGCTCCAACAGGGTGTATACCTTTCTTTATAGGTCCATAACTAATACCTGTCTAAGTCCTTGTAATTTATGAAGATTTCGTAACGCTTAAGACAATACTTACAATACCCAGACATATTCATACTTACAGGCATGCATGAATATGTCTGGGTATTGTTTCAAGGGCTACAACAAATTTAGAAACGAGAACCAAGTCAAAATAACTCTATTGAATGAGTTATAGGCCTACAACCTCTTTTCTTTTCCTTTCTTGTCCATTTTATGTATTATACCTATACTCTCTTGTATTTTGTAAATAAAATCCCTTAAATGTTGTAAAGCCTCAGTTGTGAATTAGTTTATAACTGGAACAGAAGGACTTTAGGTATAGGGTTTTTTCTTCAAAGAGATGGTTTCGTCCTCGGGGAGGTAAGTTCAATTTGATTCTACACAACGGCACATTACTGATTTAAAACACACACAACCTCATACAACTAACCTCTCTGTAAGGAGAGAATATGTTGATACACCTAATCTTTAAAAATAAAAGAATAGGTCATAAATACCTTCCCAGGTTTAAACGAGGATGTTTAAATTCTGAAAATAGTACATCTGTTCTATTTTACTAGAAGGGTGGTTTACAAACTAAGTTACGTACAACTTATAAGCAATAACTTGTGAATTGGAACCTTCCGTGAACACGGGAGAAGGATTTTTCTGAAGCAATATTAGAAAGGGTTTATAGATTAGCGGAGTTCGGCCACATCCAAAAAGATGAGGGGGCTCTGATAAAATAGGAACTTTAAACACGGTGTTATATATTGAATATTGTACTTTATTTAGACGTAAAACTCAGGTGGTAAAGAGGGTAAATCCCGCGCTTTTAAACAAGGAGGCCGGGGTTCGCGTCTCTTGCAGGAACTGTGGTGAGCGGAGAGTCTTCTTTATGAAGGAATAATAAACAATTAAAGCATTGTGCTACAAGTTGGTTAATATGAGTTTGATAGGATATAACTAATAAACTTTTGATACTAGCTTTTCATTTAGATCAGACTTTTATAGTCGAAATCGTAATAAGTCTCATAATACCATTCCATGTCTATGTCTCCTTTCCATCCGAAAAAAAAATCTATAAATCATCAGTGGATGGCAAAGACTTGTCCTACCGAGCCCCTTTACTATGGAATCGCCTTCTTCCCATACATAACATCTGTCTGTCTTTCTCTATTCGTAATAACTGGTCTCTGGTTATCGAGGCATAAAACCAATGACCCCAAATGGTACGGCGATATTTGCTTAAAGGTGCAGTGTGTAATATGACATCATCAAGAAAGTTCTACAAAGTTCTAGAATGCAACGCTCCCTGGGTAACCCCAACCCTTTAGAATAATAACAGAAGCTACAGTGGCCTTCAAGGACAAGAACAATTCTACATTTTAAACAATGCACCTGATGACATTCCAACTATGACACTTTCAAGATGGCGGCACTAGGCCTTGGTCCAAAATATGCAGAAATATGGACATATATGAGACCCTTTCTAAGGGGGAAAAATAATAATAAAAAAATAAAAATCAGCTATTATGCACTAAATTAAATGTACTTATGGATATTATAATTACTTTCTACAAAATCTGCTAGGAAATAAAACCCAAAATTCTACACACTGCAGGTTTAAAAAAAAGAAAAAAAACAGGAATGAAATAGAATCTTGACCTTAAAATCATGACACACTCGTCCTCATAATGACACACAGTAGCACACTCATACAGTAGCAGGTCAGGAAGAAACTATCCTTCTGATTCATGCACAAAATAGTGAGAAAAGGGCTAATTTCTCAGTGTTTGCTTACTGTAGAGGACAGTTAGTTAGTTTTCCGGTGTATTGGCAGTTTGCCTCGTGAAAGAAAAACAGATTCTGACAAACGAGCGTCGGAGTACACACCACACACACACACACACACACACACACACACACACACACACACACACACACACACACACACACACACACACACACACACACACACACACACACACACACACACACACACACACACACACACACACACACACACACACACACACACACACACACACACACACACACACACACACACACACACACACACACACACACACACACACACACACACACACACACACACACACACACACACACACACACACACACACACACACACACACACACACACACACACACAGAGAGAGAGCTGTCGCTGCAGGATCAACTGCTATTCCTGTTGTGCTGATGTGACAGGTTCACTGTAACGTTGCGGACAAGGACACATTACTGTTGCACCAAGTGACTTCACCATATTGGACTAAAATATGGGGATACTAGATAATACCAATATTATTAATACCTTTATCTATACTAAGTACCTTTAAAAAAAATAGTTACAAAATGCTTTGGATTGCTTTAAAGAGACCATGAACAAACGTTTGACATACTAAGAAAAAGCAAAGACAAAATGCCAAGTAATAAACTAATATTAAAATCAATAAAAAGCCAGTGTGAGAGACTTTGTGTGTGTGTGTGTGTGTGTGTGTGTGTGTGTGTGTGTGTGTGTGTGTGTGTGTGTGTGTGTGTGTGTGTGTGTGTGTGTGTGTGTCACTCATAAATCATGAATGAAGTTGCTATTATTATTTCTTCAATATATCCGTCTCAAGGGATTATTTCAAAACTAAACAGACGTGAACCCGAACCAACACACTCAGATCTAATACAAACACATACAGGCAATCAGTTGTACAGCAATATGCTCAAACACACACACACACACACACACACACACACAAACAAACGTAAAAATAAATGGGCGAACGATGACAAACGACATCACAGACGCAAAGGGAGAAAGGGAAGGATCCGGGAAATAAGTGTCATGCTTCTGACGGCAAGCGTTACTGACAGCACACACACACACACACACACACACACACACACACACACACACACACACACAGATTAAAACTGAGCAATGGCTGAACCCACATAAAACACATATAATATAGTCCAATTATATCAAAAGAAACCCTGTAATACTTGACAGGTACAGAGCGCGGATATGAAAAGCTCTGTGTGTGTGTGTGTGTGTGTGTGTGTGTGTGTGTGTGTGTGTGTGTGTGTGTGTGTGTGTGTGTGTGTGTGTGTGTGTGTGTGCAGTGTGTAGGTGTGCGGCTCTCCGTTTGAGTGTCACAAAAGATTATAATTTAAAAAGGCAGAGAAGAAGAAAGAGCCCAAGTGTGACATTTGATCACAAAAGGCCTTTCTGCCACCGACTGTACTTGTTCTTAAAGACCTACTTCACCGGTGGAAATATGAAGGTGTATTGAACTCTGAGATCCTATGTAGTATAAATGTGCAAACGTTTTAGAAATCGGTTCATCCTAGCCTGAGAAAAGGCAGAAAGAGTGTGTTATGGTCTCGCTGTCTAACCCTACATTTTAGTGTGACATCAGAGTTAGGATTAACAGGACAGCTGGGCCAAGGGAAGACTGAGGGAAGAAAAACCTCATTCATTATATTATAATAGTGATTTTATAATGATAGAACGCCGGTTCCGTATGGGTGAAGTATTCCTTTAAGACTTTGTCACCCCTGTGTGTATAAATCCCTTTGCAGCAGCTTCTTGCACACTCAAATCAAATCAAATCAGTTTTATTTGTATAGCCCAAAATCACAAATACATTTGTCTCAGTGGGCTTTACATTTCATACAATATGATATATGATACAATATGACACCCTGCCCTTAGACCCTTAGCTCGGCTGAGAAAAAACTCCCAGTAAAAACCCTTTACCGGGATTTTAAAAAAAATTGAAGACTGACTATATGGCAGAACATACGGGAGTGTAGTGTAGGAGGGAAAGGGAGATCGAGAGAGGGGATATGTGACAAAACACACCGGCTGTGTCTGAATGTATGTGATGTACTGTAGGCGTTCTAAAGGCCATGTATAGATTCAGGTAATGTGGGGAATCCAAAAATTCAATTTATTTTTCACACTATATTTATGCAGTTTTTTTATTCTTTTTTTTACACAACACACACACAAACAAACAAACACCTGCACTATCACAACAATGTCATTCATTTATTCATTCATTCATTCATTCATTCAAAATCATTCATTCAGTATACAAAACAAATCAAAAACAAAAACAGAAAAGAAATACAACAAAAAAGAAAAATTACCAAAAAAAAGCAAATCTATCCTTTGAAAATTTTTGGTTTGGAGTAGTGTGTGTTCGGGGTTAAATATAAGGCATTGCTGAATAAATTAAACATGTTTTAGTTTTCATATTTGAACAATAAGACCATAACTCTGAGCCTATTGGATCATAAGATTCAAAATAAATATTGTCACGGGGAAATTTTCATTAAAAGTTCAAAACTCAACAGCATTCTTATGAAAAGTAATACTGTTATATTCTCACCTCAATGTCTCAATTTTTACTTCAGCAAACGTCAAATAATATACAGCACATGACAGTGATGTACGGCATTTTTTGAGAGATAAGAGAAAAGATTTTTTTTATTATTCATTGAACAGATGTGATGCTGACAACAAAGACTTGCAAATGTAAAACCTGAAGTCTTTTTTTAACTCATTATAACTGAAACAGCTGCAGCCATCTCTCTCTCTATCCATCAAACTTTTCATTCACGGGCGCTCCGGTGGCGTATAGTGGATAGAGCGCGTACCATATCGGCTCCGGCCTTTGTTGCAGCAGTGGTCGCAAGTTCAAGACCGACCCGTGGACCTTTACTGCAGGTCATCCCCCTCTCTCTCTCTCTCTCTCTCTCTCTCTCTCTCTCTCTCTCTCTCTCTCTCTCTCTCTCTCTCTCTCTCTCTCTCTCTCTCTCTCTCTCTCTCTCTCTCTCTCTCTCTCTCTCTCTCTCTCTTCTCTCTCTCTCTCTCTCTCTCTCTCCTCTCTCTCTCTCTCTCTCTCCTCTCTCCATTTCAACTCTGTACTATCTAATAAAGCTTGAAAATGCCCAAAAATAATCTGGCAGGTGTTCAATCACAACACTAACCTGCCTCTCCCAGCTGTCTGTTGGCTGCAGCTGCATTGTCCTTCCTCAAGGTTTCACAGTGGCTACAATCTGTCGTGTCACTTTCTCTGTCAGATTGAGAATGAGCAATCAAGCTGAGCCGTTTGATATGATGAATTTATTTACCACACCTCAACCTTCAAATTTATCGGCCAGCTGATTCTTTGTGTAACCTTTATTATACAGGTAAATCCCATTGAGACCGGAGACTGTTTTGCAAGGGAGACCTGTTCCCATTCACACACACATTCATACACAGGTGGCAGGCTAACTATCTAAATATAAAGGGAAATAT
>CM047514.1:5327193-5337193 GCA_026122265.1 Ammodytes dubius | reverse complement strand
TTAAAGGGATATAAACTGGTTTGTGTCAACAGAATGAACAAGAGAGGGGGAGGAGTGGCCCTTTTTGTGGATGAAAATATAAGGTTTGAAATCGTAAATAGCATGTGCACTGCAATTGATAACCTATTGGAATGTGTGACTATTGAAATCCAAATGAAAGATAAATGTTTAATTATCAGCTGTGTGTACAGAACACCCGATTCAAAAATGGAAGACTTTATAGAATACGTGGGAGAATTATTTTCTAAGTCAAATCAAAATAAGATATTTATCTGTGGGGATACAAACATTGATTTACTAAATACTACTAATTCACTGACTGAAGAATTTGTAAATACATTGCATGTTATGGGTATTCAGCCCTTAATTACAAGGCCAAGCAGGATCACAATAAATAGTGCCACGTTAATAGACAACATATTTACAAATGTTATGGGGGATGAAATAGAAAGTGGACTCCTGATTAATGACATAAGCGACCATTTACCTGTATTTGCTATATACGATTGGAAACAAAAGTTGCAGCAGAGAACAAACAAAGATATATTTGTAAGGTTGGAAACTGATGAGAGGATAGAAGCACTGAAAAATGACTTATTGACGCAAAATTGGGACTCTGTATACAAGGAGAAGGATGTTAATGCAAGTTTCGATTTATTCCTGCAGATATTTCAAAGGCTGTATGAAAAAAATTGTCCACTAAAAAAAAGGGCCTTAAAGCAAAGACATGATAAACAGTGGCTAACTAAATCCCTGATAAATGCTTGCAAAAAGAAAAATACATTGTACAAAAGATTCATAAAAGCAAGGACACCAAAGGCGGAGTTAAAATATAAAATCTATCGTAACAAGCTAAATAGCATTCTCAGAGACTGTAAAAAGAAATATTATGGTAAGTTGTTAGAAACAAATGCAAATCAACCCAAAAAATTGTGGGACATTGTAAATGCAGTGTTAAGAAATGACAGCAGAATACATCATTATCCTCAGTATTTCCATGAAAATAACGTTAAGTTTGAATGCATGAACACTGCGGTAAATAAACTAAATGAATTTTTTGTTAATATTGGACCTAATTTAGCAAAAGGGATCTGTGGGAGTTTAGGGGAGTCTAGCGAAAATGAAGCGTCTCTTCAACAGTCCATGTTTTTGAAGCCAGTCGAGGCCAACGAGATAAGGGAGATATTGCTCGGAATGAAAACAAAAACCTCTAGAGACGCTCTTGGGTTTCATATGAAAGTAATCAAATCAGTGCAAGAAAGTATTATTAAACCCCTAACACACCTCTTTAATCTATCTTTTCAAACAGGAATTTTTCCTTCCAACATGAAAGTAGCTAAGGTTATACCATTACATAAGAATGGTGATGAACATTCATTTACTAATTATAGACCAGTCTCACTTTTAACACAATTTTCTAAAATTCTGGAAAAGTTATTCAGCAATAGACTTGATGAATTCATTACTAAACATCAACTTCTGTATGACAGTCAATTCGGCTTTAGAAAGAATCATTCCACCGCACTGGCCTTGGCTGAATCGGTAGAAATTATTAGTAATGCTATTGATCACAAATTGTACTCTATAGGAATTTTCTTAGACCTCAAAAAAGCATTCGACACTATTAATCATGACATCCTTCTTAATAAACTGGAGAATTATGGCATTCGAGGTTTGGCACATGACTGGGTCAGAAGTTATTTACATGACAGGAAACAATTTGTGAAATTAGGGGAGTTCACATCGACATGCTTAGATATTGTTTGTGGGGACCCTCAGGGGTCAATCTTGGGGCCGAAATTATTCCTGCTTTATATAAATGATATTTGTAAAGTGTCGAAAGTCTTAAGGTTAATTTTATTTGCTGACGACACAAACATCTTCTATTCGGGGAAAGATCTGAATAATATGGTTGAGATTGTAAACATTGAATTGACTAAGTTACATGGGTGGTTAAACCGAAATAAGTTATCACTAAATTTAGAAAAAACTAAATTCATGATGTTTGGCAGGAGAGCATCAGATGTCGCTGTAAAAATCAAGGTAAATGGGATTGAAATTCAAAGGGTCAAGCAACACAAAGTCCTAGGGGTAATAATTGACGATAAATTAAGCTGGAAACCACAAGTTAGCCATCTCAGGGGCAAAATAGCCAGGAGTATTTCTATACTTTGGAAAGCACAACAATGTTTCAATCAAAAGGCCTTACTTGTATTATACTGGAGTTTAGTTTCCCCACATTTGCATTACTGTGCTGAAATATGGGGAAACACTTACAAAGGTACATTGCACCCGTTGGAGATTCTTCAAAAGAAAGCAGTACGAATTATTTACCAAGCCAATTACAGGGCACACACTAATAACTTCTTTATTGAAGGTAGAATTCTCAAATTACGTGATGTGGTAAATTACCACACAGTACAAATTATTTACAAGGCTTCAAAAAAAAGCCTTCCTAACAGTTTACAAGTAATGTTTGAAGACAGAGAAGTTTCGCATGATTTAAGAAGAAAAGGTAAATTCACTGAGAAAAATATACGGACCACACTTAAATCCTTTTCGATTTCTGTAAATGGTATTAAGCTGTGGAATGGACTTGATGAAGTTGTCACAGGGAGTTGCAGTTTGCGCAATTTCAAAGCAAATTATGTTTCAAAAATTATTGAAAATTACAGACTAATAACCTGAGTACAATGTCAATGTCACTTTCATAACAATATTGTAACGAATAATACAGGCCAGCAGACAGACGCAGAAGTGTTTAGACTACCAGATAAGAAATGGAACAGGCCAAATACAAGGCCACTTCACACTTTATACACTTGGCATTGTCACAGAAAAACTGAACTGTGCTGAACTGATCTTAAAAGATGAAGCAATTAGATTAAAATTGACTGTGTATTGACTGCAGATTCTTAAAAAAAAAAAAAAAAAAAGAAAAAAAAAGTATATGTATATATATATATATATATATATATATATATATATATGGCTATATAAATATATATATATAAAAAAAAATGTTTTTTGTTTGTTTTATTTTTATTTTCTGTAACAGTAACTGTGTATCTGAATCCGAATTTGATGAAAATGGGGGCGGGACCTGATAAGCCTTTGGCTTCTTCCGTCTCCCTTCGGACAACACAAAGTATAATGTATGAATATTTGCAAGAGAAAATTGTGTATTGTGTGGAATTGTCCGAAAGAATAATAATAAAATAAATGTTAACTTTGACCGATCAGAAATCACATACCCCAGCTTTAAGTAGAAAATAAAAAGTCAACAAGGTGTCATGTAGGTCCCTTCAGTGCTGTTATATAGTCAAGGAAAGGCTGTTAGTGTAGTTATTTTAGCAGTTGTCTCCTGTTGGCACTCTCTGCTTTTAACAGACTAAAATGTAAAAAATTCACAACTTTTAGAAAAATTATAAAGGGCATTCTTTGTTGAATTAGAAATAATTCACCCTGGAACAATCCCAGACGGCTTTTTCATTCTGCATATGTCACTTCATTTCATCCATTATTTAGTTGTTATTCTCTTGTTCTTTTTAAAGGTGCAGTGTGTAACTTCTGTCGCCCCCCCATGAAGAATTCTGAGTAATAACAACAACACTGTCGGTGCATCTACATGTGGTTAAAGCCTTAGGTGATGGCGCATGGATTTTATACCTTCTGCTGTACGTCCAGGTTTTTTTCTTAGCAGTAGAATCAACAACTGAAACATTTCTTGGGCACTATTCGGGATTTTTCTGAGCTCCTGCACCAGTGTCAGGGGGCGACACCAGTTTTGTAAACGCTGCCATACTGAGAAATACGGAGAGAGTTTTGTGGAGCTGATAGGCTTAATCAATTTTGTGTCAACTTGTTTGACGATGGCTTGAAAGTAACAGAGATTCATTAATATGAAAAAGTTACGCACTATAGCTTTAAAATCAACACATCACTTACGAAGAAAGTCTGAAAGGTGGAAATACAGTATGTCTTTGTTCTCCTGCTTTAACTTTATAACTTCAATCTAGGTTCACCCTGTCGCCCGCACTGAACCCAAGGGCTAATAAAGATACAGCTTCTTTAGTGACACACACACACACACACACACACACACAACACACACACACACACACACACACACACACACACACACACACACACACACACACACACACACACACACACACACACACACACACACACTTTCCCATTACAGTGTCCCTTGCGCTCATGACTTGTGCCCGACCAGGCATGAGAGCTGGAGCTATTAATTTATTATCCACTTCAACCCACTTCTCCTCTGTGACACAAGGAGAGGGTTGAGTAGGGAAACAGCATTAGAGAATATTTATCGATTTTTTTTTTTTTTTTTTTTTTTTTTTTTTTTTTTTTTTAAAATCGATTTTTCTTTTTTTTAATTATAAATGATATATTTATCTTAATTACATTTTCTAGTCATCTTCTTTTTTTAAGATTATTTTTTGGCATTTTCAAGTTTTATTAGACAGTACAGAGTTGAAATGGGGAGACAAAGAGAGAGAGAGAGGGGGGATGACCTGCAGTAAAGGTCCACGGGTCGGATTTGAACCCACTACCACTGCAACGAAGGCCGAAGCCAATATGGTACGCGCTCTATTCACTACACCACCGGAGCGCCCGTCTATTTATATTTTTATATGGGTATATGTATTATCATATACAATACACAAACACATATACACTATATTATTCACTACACATCTAATATGCAAGAAGGAGAGTTTGAGAGAGGTGAAATAAAATGTGACAAGAATTTACTACAGGCCTCTGGTCAAACACTAACGACTTCCTAATGTCAAGATCTAACCAGGAATACTGATGAGTAGGGGAGAATGGGGTAAGTAGGCACACTTTTTACTCTAGTGAGAATTGCTCATCACCAAAACATCTGTCAATAGCCATTCCTACATTAAATTGAAGCTTAAGGTGTTGGCTTGAAATGTGTGTCTCTCTTTTTTTCCAACTTATTGTAATGAAGAAGTAATTTACCATCAAAGACACTCTGACACATTGTGACAACCAACCCCATCAAGGGGTCGGTTGTCACACACTATGGGGTTGTTTGTCACAATGTTATCTTAATGGGAAAAATCTTAAAAAGAAGGCAATGAGGCAGAACCAAATTTGAAAGTTTAATTGCATTGTCAAGTTGACAAATAGGCCTACATAACTTACTGTAGCCTTGGCAGCTGGTCTAGTTTGGGATGCACTGGGTTGTTTTGATTTTGTTGCCCTTTTTTCTTTTGCTTGCTAGCTGCCTTTTCCTGCTCTATTCTTTCCTTCTCTGGGTGTCAGTGAGGATACAGCTTGACAATTTCTTTCGTTATTGGGTTCCTTTTCTGGCTGCAGCCTTGAGATAACATGTGACAACCAACCCCCCAAAAAATTTGACGACCAACCCCAACCTGAATTTCTTGCTAGCTTCAAGGCCAACAACCATCTGACAACTAATTAGCTTGCTAACAACAATCTAAACTATAGCTTACCCTTCACACTTTCTGAGGGTAACAAGTGTTTTGTTATAAACCCATTGTGTAAAAGCCTAGAAGAAAAATACTGAGAAGCAAAATATTTTGAATTTGACATGAAAAACACAAAACATCCTCTCACCTGAAATGCAGCTGTCTTCCTCCAAGGAAGTCTATGTATGTGACCTCTGATCCCAATTCTGGACCTTTTTTATATCAACATTTCAGAGCTAGCGCGCTCTGGTGGCGAGATATAACGAATGTGACATCCAACCCATGTGACAAATTACCCCGTTCTCCCCTACTGTACACACACACACACACACACACACAGTCCCATAAACACTCTTCCAGGACATTCACAGAGTGCCTGACCTCTAGATGCAACCAAACAATTCCAACTTTTGCACAACTTCAATCGAATATAGTAAAATAAAACTTTTTCAGAACACTTTCTGATTGGATTATTGATTCCACTAAGGTTCACCTTCCTAAAGTTGGAACATTTTGCTTTTTCTGGCTGAGATTGAAGAAGCGCTAACACGACTGATTCGATTAGTAGCCTAATGAATAGGGATAATAATAATAATAATTGATAGGTTTTATATAGCGCTTTATTGCCTAGGCCACACATGGGCATTTTACGGCCCGCGGGCCAGACCCGGCCCGTGGGCTGTCTCAGTCCGGCCCGCGACATCCACGGAGAAAAGAAGAAGAAGAAGAAAAAAATCCCGCATTATAGAGGCATGAGTTTGAACTGCTATACAATCTGATTGCAACAGAGGGCGCTATTTTAATTTGGAATGGGTGAAAATGCGCTTCCTTGACTCTTGCAGACAGTTTGATGATCATCAGGATGAGTGCTGTGAAAAAGAGGAAAGTTGATTCGGAATGTCGTGTTTTTAACACCGAGTGGACTTCTAAATATTTTGTTACTCATGTGGGTTCAAAGGCTGTATGCCTAATATGCCAAAATGCAATTTCTGTTTTCAAAGAATATAATATAGTATAATATAATATAGTAGGCTACCAACTTTTTGGAGCTTCACGGATACAGAGACAATGTGTGCACTATCAATCGGCAGCAAGATAACTGCCAGAGTTGTTAAAACAGTGTGAGTTTCGCAAACGTTTCATGCGGCTCTTACGTTCGTTTTACATGTTGTTTATTATTTCATTTTTTATTTTGTTAATGTGTATGTGTATGCCTGTTCGCAAATGTTTAATTGAGGACGCAACATAACGTTCGCAAACGTTTGGTGTGGACGCAACCTAAAACTGCCCGCTCAGCTTGGAGGGAGGTTTTCCGTGAGTAAACAATTTGTGTCAAGTTCGCTCCGAAACAGAGTGGGAGAGTTTATAATTTTTGTTGAACGTTATACCAAGCCATTCTGCCTTATATGCCAGGCGTCATTAGCGCATTTCAAGGCTTCAAATCTTCAGCGCCACTTCAGCTCACTCCATGCTAAAAGTAAGTCCCACTAAGCAACATGCATAGTAAGAGAAAAACGTAAATTGTTATATTTTTGTTTGTGGACTTGGTTGAACTGAGAGTTTGTGTGTGAGGCAGTGCACACAATGTTTATTGTTGAAAATGACTGGCCTGTCGTCTTAGTACTGTAGGAGTCCAGTTCTGTCATTATCACAGGGGCGGCCTTAACGATCTGGGGGCCCGTTTCAAGTCCTAGTGTGGGGCCCCCCGTTTTTTTTTTTTAATAATTATTTCTTCATTGAGTGATGCAGGTCTGTTACACAAATATAACAGTCTCACTGAATCATAGTTAATTGTTGCAGAGTTGTTAATTGTAATATTTAAAAAGGGCTAGTGAATAACACAATCAAGCCCACCAAATCTATGTACCGGTAGTTTAAAGTAATTCTGCACTAAATATTTCATGTTTAAATTTTATTTCCAATTGTGTGGCCCTTCACTTACTTTAACGGAGTCAGTATGGCCCACTGGAAAAACATATTGCCCACCCCTGGCCTAGGCACTCAAAGACGCTTTACAGGGTTCCAATTCATTCACACACAGTCATGCTGGTGGTGGTAAACTACGATAGTAGCCACAGCTGCCCTGGGGCAGACTGACGGAAGCGTGGCTGCCATTCCGCGCCATCGGCCCCTCCGACCACCACCTCAAACATACAGCAATCATACACATTCACACGAGGCAAGGTGGGTGAAGTGTCTTGCCTAAGGACACAACAACCATGACACAGGTGGCTGGGCGGGGATCGAACCGCCAACCCTTGGATCGGTGGCCAACCCGCTTAACCACCTGAGCCACGGTCGCCCCAAAGATGGGATGAGCATCTTTAGGATTTTATCGATAACTAAATCAATACTGCTTATCGATACATAGATAAGATACATAAATACTTTTTGATATATACCAAACATAATCTGTTACTAAAAATGGGGAAATTAAATGAGAAGTTTGCTAGTTTTTTTTTTTTTTAATTATTTTCCATGTTATTAATAGGAATAGAAGGGCTCGAATACCACATATTTCCTAAACGCAAACTTACACAAACACAAACGTGCACGCACACAGACACACACACACACACACCCCCACACACACACACACACACCTGTATTAATAACACTATGAAACTTTAATTAACTGGTGCAAAATCCTACTCAGTGAGTCAGGACTGTCATAATACACTTTTCAATAATTTCTCCTTTGATGCCAAAACCCAGCCGGCCCCCTCTCAGTCTCAGTCACGGGCACAGGACAGGTAAACAGCACAAGCCTGTATTCTGGGGCATTCACTTTATACTAACTGGCCTCATTAATAATCGTTATACCCTTCTTAATGACTTTCACTGACAGTGTATCAGGACACACACACACAGACACAGACACTGACACAGACAGATACAGACACACAGACAGATACAGACACACACACACACACACACACACACACACACACACACACACACAAAGAATTCAATGACCTTCAGACAGATGCTACTCTTATAACTTTGTTTCGACTATACTTTTCATTGCGGTTTTTATATTTAAGTAGTAAAAACACTACCGCTTTTGTCCAAAGGTGCCGCTAGAATGAACACAAACTGAAAGTTCCTCGTAGCACCTTTAAATAGATGCAAATGTAATGCATAATTAGTTAGATATTGCCACACATACACACACACACACACACCATTACATTCTGCCCTATTCACCTGAAGTGTCTCTGCTTAATAATCATTTTAAATTGAGACGTTTTGAAGTTTTGCTGCTGAGTAAGCTGTGGATGCACGAGGCGCAGCTTAATGTCACGCTCTGCCAAGCACGGAAATATTAATTCTAATTCTACGAACCAAATCAAATGCATAAAAATCCTCTTCACTTTATCCTATTGTGTGTATTCATCTCTACCTGTCCCCCTTAAGCTACTGAAAATGACTTGAAATGCCTGAAAAATTATATATAATCACCCAGAAATACTGAATAATACTGAATATAATCACCCACAAGCAGGTTGAGAATGTTGGGCTGACTTCAGCACTTCTCCAATAGATAGATAAAGACCAAACTGTCCCGTTTGACAAACATGGACCCAGCAAGGGGCCAAGGACAGGCCCAAACTGAGACACTAGTTTAGAGGCTACGGCTGAAATATCCAGGTCAGGTGACGTCAGAGTCAGAATCAGAATCAGAAAGGATTTTATTGCCAAGAAGGGTTTTACACCAACAAGGAATTTGTCTTGGTGAATAAGGTGCATACAGTTAGACAATAAGACAATAAACAATGAACGAACAGTGACTGTAATATATACAATATAACACAATATATAAACAAGTGATAAGTTAAAATAGAATAAAATAGAATAAAAGTGTAGTGGGATTAAGAGGAAATTATGGACAAATTAAAGGTGAAGTCAGTGATTTTAGGGAGAATGCTTGTTGTCAAAATCACTTTGTCAAGAACTAGTGAAGCCCCCCTTTAAAAGTTATAGTTATATAACACCTTGAATATGGGCTGAGATGTGCAGACCTTAATAGCAGTTGATTAGTGTCAACTTGAATGAAGCACATAACATATCTAGGGCCCTATGATTTCCGCGATAACGAAAACGCGGACGGAATCACGGAATCGGGCAATAAAAATGGAATCTGCTTGTTAACACGGAATGTCACGGAATTCGCCATTATTTTGGTGAAATTCAATTTCCAAGGCAAAGGGAAACAACACGGTTGAAATTAAAGCAGAACTAGGGAGGAATTATGGTTTGGCGACATCTAAAGACCAAACTACTGCCGTGAAAAGTATAGCCTGGCTGCAGGATCGCTAATGTAACACACAGCGCCAAACCCCTTTCACAAATCTGTCTATTCAATATTTACTTATTAATGTATCCATATACGTAACTCTGGCATGTACATAACTTAACTTATCGTTAATAATATGGTCTGTTTATACATTCGGCATATGATTAAAGCATCTAAAAGGCACGTAATCATGTTAAACGTTTACTGTTAC
>CM047514.1:5281727-5284227 GCA_026122265.1 Ammodytes dubius | reverse complement strand
TGTATAGCCCAAAATCACAAATACATTTGTCTCAGTGGGCTTTACATTTCATACAATATGATATATGATACAATATGATACAATATGACACCCTGCCCTTACACCCTTAGCTCGGCTGAGAAAAAACTCCCAGTAAAAACCCTTTACCGGGAATAAAAAAAAATAATAAAACATTTTTTTTTTTTTAATTGAAGGCTGACTATATGGCAGAACATACGGGAGTGTAGGAGGGAAAGGGAGATCGAGAGAGAGGATATGTGACAAAACACACCGGCTGTGTCTGAATGTATGTACTGTGATGTACTGTAGGCGTTCTAAAGGCTATGTATAGATTCAGGTAATGTGGGGAATCCAAAAATTAATTTATTTTATTTTTCACACTATATTTATGCTGTTTTTTTATTCTTTTTTTACACAACACACACAAACAAACACCTGCACCATCACAACAATGTCATTCATTCATTCAAAATCATTCATTCATTCATACAGTATACAAAACAAATCAAAAACAAAAAAAGAAAAGAAATACAACAAAAAAGAAAAATTACTAAAAAAAAGGCAAATCTATCCTTTGAAAAATTCCGGTTTGGAGTAGTGTGTGTACGGGGTTGAATATAAGGTATTGCTGAATAAATTAAACAGGTTTTAGCTTTCCTATTTGAACAATAAGACCATACCTCTGAGCCTATTGGATCATAATATTCAAAATAAATATTGTCACGGGAAATTTTCATTAAAAGTTCAAAACTCAACAGCAATCTTCTGTAAAGTAATACTGTTATATTCTCAGCTCAATGTCTCAATTTTTTACTTCATCAAATGTCAAATAATATACAGCACATGACAGTGATGTACGGCATTTTTTGAGAGATAAGAGAAAAGATGTTTTTTTGTTATTCATTGAACAGATGTGATGCTGACAACAAAGACTTGCAAATGTAAAACCTGAAGTCTTTTTTTAAACTCATTATAAATGAAACAGCTGCAGCCATCTCTCTCTCTATCCATCAAACTTTTCATTCACGGGGTGCTCTGGTGGCGTATAGTGGATAGAGCGCGTACCATATAGTTTCCGGCCTTTGTTGCAGCAGTGGTCGCAAGTTCAAGACCGACCCGTGGACCTTTACTGCTGGTCATCCCCCTCTCTCTCTCTCTCTCCCCCATTTCAACTTTGTACTATCTAATAAAGCTTAAAAATGCCTAAAAATAATCTTAAAAAAATTAAAATTAAAATCATTAATTTCAATCAAACTCATCCCAGTTAAACAACTCATCCTGTTTGTCCTCTAAACTTGCGACAGACAGATTCCACCTCTCTGTTAGCACTATATCTATGATAAAGAGAAACAATTTGAACATTTAGACAGAGATTTAGAATTGGTAAAAGTACAATATGGCCTAATTAAACACAGTTACAGGTAGAGTTTGGCAGATTTAAAGGTGCAGTGTGTAATATGACATCATCAAGAAAGTTCTACAAAGTTCTAGAACCCCAACCTTTTTGAATAAAAACAGAAGCTACAGTGGCCTTCAAGGACCAGAACAATTCTAAATATTAAACAATGCACCTGATGACATTCCAACTATGACACTTTCAAGATGGCAGCACTATAGGCCTTGGTCCAAAATATGCAGAAATATGGACATATACGAGACCCTTTCTAAGGGGAAAAAAAGTATTCAAAACATTTTTTTCAGCTATTATGCACTAAATTAAATGTACTTACGGATATTATAATTACTTTCTACAAAATCTGCTAGGAAATAAAACCCAAAATTCTACACACTGCAGGTTTAAGATAGTTAAACAACTCATCCTGTTTGTCCCCTAAACTAAACACCAGACATATAGCACTGCAGCCAGCTTTGTGCCAGCGGCCGGCAGGTGTTCCATCACAAACTAACCTGCCTCTCCCAGCCGTCTGTTGGCTGCAGCTGCATTGTCCTTCCTCAAGGTTTCACAGTGGCTACAATCTGTCGTGTCACTTTCTCTGTCAAAATTGATTCTGCTGTGTAAACGGGCATTAAAGCTATAGTGCGTAACTTTTTCCATATTAATGAATGTCGGTTACATTCAAGCCATCGCCCAAACAAGTTGACACAGTTGATTAAGAATATGAGCTCCACAAAACTATCTCTGTATTTCTCAGTATGGCAGCGCTTACAGACTGGTGTTGCCCCCCCGACACTGGTGCAGGAGCTCAAGACAAATCCGAAAGAAACAAGTTTACAGTGAGTAAAATCTGTTGTGATGCGTTTCTGTCGGAGTGAGAATGAGCAATCAAGCTGAGCTGTTTGATATGATGAACTGATTTACACACACCTCAACCTTCAAATGTATCGGCCAGCTGATTCTTTTGTAACCTTTATTATACAGGTAAATCCCATTGAGACCGGAGACTGTTTTGCAAGGGAGACCTGTTCCCATTCAGCACTCGGCCTCGGCCTCGTACCTACGACCGAATCACAGCAGCGCTGATATAGAGCGACAACATGC
>CM047514.1:5274227-5276727 GCA_026122265.1 Ammodytes dubius | reverse complement strand
AAATGCAAAAAGAGCAATGCGTTGTAAAGTTAATTTGAAGTTCAGTTTGGCAGTCTGACAAGAAATTTCCGGCCGAGTGAAACTTGCTTCAGTTGGTTGAGCGCAATTTCCTCATGTAGGCGGTTATTAAAGCAATCATAAAGGTGAAGTGTAATTGTGTGTGTGTGTGTGTGTGTGTGTGTGTGTGTGTGTGTGTGTGTGTGTGTGTGTGTGTGTGTGTGTGTGTGTTTTTTCAGAAGGTGAACTTAAATGAGCAGAGCACACACACAGTAGGATAGGTAGCGGATCATGAGGAGATATTCACTGATTTTGACAACAAGTGTTCTGCAGAATCGCTGACGCCACCTTTAATGTTGTCGTTTTGAACGTGTGTGTGTGTGTGTGTGTGTGTGTGTGTGTGTGTGTGTGTGTGTGTGTGTGTGTGTGTGTGTGTGTGTGTGTGTGTGTGTGTGTGTGTGTGTGTGTGTGTGTGTGTGTGTTCCATCCATAACACAAGGTGAAATGCTGCTCTCACTTGGCTTGAGTGAGTGGAGTGGAAACCTGTACTGTGACACTCTGACACGGCAGCTGTCTCCTCCTGACATAAAACAGTCTTTGTTGTGGTGTGTGTGTGTGTGTGTGTGTGTGTGTGTGTGTGTGTGTGTGTGTGTGTGTGTGTGTGTGTGTGTGTGTGTGTGTGTGTGTGTGTGTGTGTGTGTGTGTGTGTGTGTGTGTGTGTGTGTGTGTGGGGCTGATACAGAAGGTGAGGAGGAGAACGGAGGTGAAGGGATTATCGTCAAAGCTTTGCTGTCATCGCTGACACAATGAGAAGATTCAGCAGAGAGAGAGGGATGAAAGGGAGGGATAGAGAGAGACAGAGAGAGAGAAAGAGATGGAGAGAGAGGGAGAGAGAGAGAGGGAGAAAGAGAGAGAGAGGGAGAGAGAGAGAAAGAGAGAGAGGAGAGGGAGAGAGAGAGAAAGAGAGAGAGGGTATTTCCTACTGTGAGTGAGTCTTTGTGAAGACGGCTTCCACTTTGACAAAAGAATGATGTGCTAGTGTGAGCTGACGAATGTTAGTTTGTTAGTCTATTATCACTTCTATTGATTGTGATTCAGCACTTTCGAAAGACTGCTTTAAAAAGGTGCAGTGTGTAGAATTTTGGGTTTTATTTCCTAGCAGATTTTGTAGAAAGTAATTATAATATCCATAAGTACATTTAATATAGTGCATAATAGCTGAACATTTTTTGAATTATTATTTTTTCCCTTAGAAAGGGTCTCATATATGTCCATATTTCTGCATATTTTGGACCAAGGCCTAGTGCCGCCATCTTGAAAGTGTCATAGTTGGAATGTCATCAGGTGCATTGTTTAAAATTTAGAATTGTTCTTGTCCTTGAAGGCCACTGTAGCTTCTGTTATTATTCGAAAGGTTTGGGGTTACCCAGGGAGTGTTGCATTCTATAACTTTGTAGAACTTTCTTGATGATGTCATATTACACACTGCACCTTTAAGACAATATTCAAAGAGAGAACTGCATGATGCATAATAATCAATAATGAGCATGGCTTGGTTCCAACTCTTCGTACTTTAAAAGTTTTGAGCCATTAAAAAAGTCCCAATCATTCTCTTATTAAAGCAGAGAGGGAAGCACGATCCTCATTGTTCCATTCTATATTTAGAATGTCTCTAACTCAAAGCTCCGCGGAGAGACGAAATACTTTAAGGCGTTCGGAAGAAAGGCAGACATAGGAGGGACCCATTCATCTAGGCTGCTGTACACAGGCACAGCAGACTAGGGGAACACACACACACACACACTTGTCTGTACTTGTGTGTGTGTGTGTGTGTAAACTAACAAACTTCTCATTTCATTTCCCCATTTTTAGTACCAAATTATGGTCGGTATATATCAAAAAGTATTTATGTATCTTTATATCGATAAGCAGTATTGATCCTAAAGATGCTCATCCCTATTCATTAGGCTACTAATCAAATCAGTCGTGTTAGCGCTTCTTCAATCTCAGCCAAAAAAAGCAAAAAATGTCCAGATTTGGGGGCACTCCGCGTACCATATTGGCTCTGGCCTTCGTTGCAGTGGTCGCAGGTTCAAATCTGACCCGTAGACCTTTACTGCAGGTCATCCCCCCTCTCTCTCTCTCTGTCTCCCCATTTCAACTCTATACTATCTAATAAAGCTTGAAAATGCCAAAAAAAATAATCTTTAAAAAAAAAAAAGTCCAGATTTGGGGAAGGTGAACCTTAGTGGAATCAATAATCCAATCAGACAGTGTTCTGAAAAAGTTTTATTTTACTATATTGGATTGAAGTTGTGCAAAAGTTGGAATTGTTTGGTTGCATTTAGAGGTCAGGCACTCTGTGAATGTCCTGGAAGAGTGTGTGTGTGTGTGTGTGTGGTGTGTGTGTGTGTGTGTGTGTGTGTGTGTGTGTGGTGTGTGTGTGTGTGTGTGTGTGTGTGTGTGTGTGTGTGTGTGTGTGTGTGTGTGTGTGTGTGAAACT
>CM047514.1:5259227-5264227 GCA_026122265.1 Ammodytes dubius | reverse complement strand
CACACACACACACACACACACACACACATACACACACTCTCTCTCTCAGACACAAACACACACACACACACACACGCACACACACACACACTCTCTCAGACACAAACACACACACATACACACACTCTCTCAGACACAAACACACACACACACACACACACACACACACACACACACACACACACACACACACACACACACACACACACACACACACACACACACACACACACACACACACACACACACACACACACACACACACACACAGTAGAGGAGGAAATGCGACAAGTTGCATTTTGGCGACAGTACGATATGGTTGAGCATATGCCAGTTGTAGAGCGAGAAGGTTATTTGAGAAAAGTTGAAGTGCTGAGTTGGGGATTTTTTGCTTCGACAAGCTGTGTCACCGTGTCCTGATCAGTGCTGTGTGTGTGTGTGTGTGTGTGTGTGTGTGTGTGTGTGTGTGTGAGTGAGTGAGTGAGTGAGTGAGTGAGTGAGTGAGTGAGTGAGTGAGTGAGTGAGTGAGTGAGTGAGTGAGTGAGTGAGTGAGTGAGTGAGTGAGTGAGTGTCAAACTAAACAGGCAAAACTACACGCTTGTACATTTGTGTACCTGAAAATGTTGCTTTAATCATCTCCTTTGTTCTCGCACACACACACACACACACACTGTTATGTGCCAGATCTGTGCCTTGTTTTGCAGGGCTCCTGAAGCCTCTCCTGAAGCCCCTCCCTCACCTCGTTAACTGCCACCTGTGCTGCCTATTTAAGCCTGGAGGCTTAATTGACTCTCTCTCTCCAGCCAGGGCCAGCAGCATGGCTCCCATTCACCTTTACTGTTACAATAAACACAGTTATCTTACAGTTTTAACTTGTTTTGTGTAGTCTATGCTGCTTCCCCGAGCCGGGACGTAACACACACACACACACACACACACACACACACACACACACACACACACAGAGTGACCCCCTATCTTGTATCCAGACGTATAATCTCTTTCATACACAGAAAGTTTGATTGATTGGTGGCGTGGCAGCCGTGACAACCATCAGCTCATTACCGAACTGGTGCAACAGCCCTGACACAACCATCAGAGGCGGACCTCAACCCAATAGAGAGTAATAGAGTAAATACAGGGGGATGGATAGATAGATAGATAGATAGATAGATAGATAGATAGATAGATAGATAGATAGATAGATAGATAGATAGATAGATAGATAGATAGATAGATAGATAGATAGATAGATAGATAGATAGATAGATAGAGAGAAAAAAAGAGTATATATTTATATGACATGGGCTTTCTTAATCAAATCTCGACTGAAATGTGACTAAAACAATCATGGCAGATCCAAGGATCAATGTTTGCGTAATACGATATAGACACAGATGACGTGATGAATCAGACAGGTTGCAAATCAACTCCCTGCTACCACCTAAAGACTTAGCGTACAGCCCTGTCCCTAACATTTCAATATAGTGTACACTACATACACAATAACACCAATATTGTACGTTTGAATATGATGTAGCATTGATGCATCGTTTGTGCTTTGACGTTTAATTTGTCATATACGTTATTGATAAGGGAATTTTTTTTTTCAATTTCGTCATTATTCTCCAATTTTTTAGTTTTATCTCGAATGGCAACATAAAAAAATAAATTCCAGTCTCATTATTTTTCACCCCTGAGATGTGAACTCACACACACAAACACACACACACACACACACACACACACACAGACACACACACACACACACACACACACACACACACACACACACACACACACAGACACACACACACACACACACACACACACACACACACACACACTCCTCGAGAAACACTTTACGCTCAGTCAATGACAGTCACGCATGCCCTTCAGACATCCTCTAACCATAGGATTACTGCCGCACACACACACACACACACACATACACACACACACACACACAGACACACACACACAACGTATATTTGTAAAGACACTCAACTCATCGACATAATGCATTCCCTAGCCCCTTACTCATAATTAAAGTCTTAACCCTCAAACAGCCCTTTGAAGAAGTGAGGGCCGGGCAAAATGTCTTCACTTTTCAAAAATGTCGGCACTCCGATGTTTAAAGGTCACATATTATGCTAAATGCACTTTTTAAATGTGTTCTAACATATCCATGGGTCCATGGTGTGCCTAGAGACTGCCAAAATATTTAAAAAAATAACAATCTCTCCTTTTCTCACTCTCCCCCTTTCTGAAACCCCCACCCCTCCCCCCCAATATACTCCAGTCAGAATTCTCCTCGTTTCTGACCTCAAAAACTGGAAAGCCAGAAGCTTCCACTGTGCAGCCCACACCCCTATTTCTTATTGGTCCACGGCCCTGACAGACAGAGGGCGAGGCGTATCTGGCTTCGCTTCCGGACAAGGGGCGGGGGGAGCTCAAAGATTGTATATTTACGAGGGGAGCTGCAGCTCCTTTTTAAAAAATAGGCCATTGTGAGATTAGCAACATCAGCATAGTACAATAAATTATCTGAAAGTTTTTTTCAGCAAACAATTAAAGAAAAACGTATTAGGGACCACTAAGACCATATAATATGGTGTATAATAGAACCGAAAAGTGTATAATATGGGAGCTTTAAAGGCTTGAACTGTTCCACACACACACACACAGCCAGAGTGACCACCTATCTTTTATCCCGGTGTATAACCTCTTAACACACACACACACACACACACACACACACACACACACACACACACACACACACACACACACACACACACACACACACACACACACACACACACACACACACACACACACACACACAACCACACACACACACACACACACACACACACACACACACACACACACACACACACAACACACACACACACACACACACACACACACACACACACACACACACACACACACACACACACACACACACACACACACACACACAACACACACACACACAATTTATCAAAAGGTACAAAGAAAGGGTATACGGGTTGTGCCCTACATAGCGACATTGTGTGGCTATCTGTTGGCGTGTCCTCCTTCACATACTGATGAGCTTCTATCAGGGAAATGGAAAATGGCCGAAATTATGGACAAAAATTCATCCACTAATGCAGATCTGAGGTTGTGAGTGACAGCAGAGAAAGTGGCTGTGTGTGTGTGTGTGTGTTGTGTGTGTGTGTGTGTGTGTGTGTGAGTGAGAGAGAATGACATGTCATACTTGTAACACAATTATACGTGGGGTCAACAATTCTAGAGAATGTGTTTTGTAAAAAAAAAAAAAAATGTTGGTCGAAATCAGATCCGCAACTTGTCCGAACTGTGTGTGTACTGTGAGGTAATCTGGTTTTAAACCTGCAGTGTGTAGAATTTTGGGTTTTATTTCCTAGCAGATTTTGTAGAAAGTAATTATAATATCCATACGTACATTTAATTTAGTGCACAATATCTGAAAAAAAAAAATTTAATTATTTTTTTTCCCCTTAGAAAGGGTCTCATATATGTCCATATTTCTGCGTATTTTGGACCAAGGCCTTTCTTGATGTCATATTACACACTGCACCTTTAATACACAGCCTAGGCTTTGTAAACGGGCATGTCATCAAAAGGGGGCCCAACGTAACATGCCAGCATTTATAGAGCCTAGGCTGTATATCAACACTGTTTTTTTTTACCAGCACAAACACACACAGCACAGACAGGTAGCAGAATGTCAAAGAAATATTCACTCATTTTGACGAAAAGTGATTTTGACAAAAAGCGTTCTCCAGAATCACTGACTCCACCTTTAAAGGTGCAGTGTGTAATATGACATCATCAAGAAAGTTCTACAAAGTTCTAGAATGCAACACTCCCTGGGTAACCCCACCCCTTTCGAATAATAACAGAAGCTACAGTGGCCTTCAAGGACAAGAACAATTCTAAATTTTAAAACAATGCACCTGATGACATTCCAACTATGACACTTTCAAGATGGCGGCACCAGGCCTTGGTCCAAAATATGCAGAAATATGGAAATATATGAGACCCTTTCTAAGGGGAAAAATAATAATAAAAAAAAAAAATCAGCAATTATGCACTAAATTAAATTTACTTATGGATATTATAATTACTTTCTACAAAATCTGCTAGGAAATAAAACCCAAAATTCTACACACTCCACCTTTAATCAAACATTTATTTCAATATCTATTCCCCCTCTCCCCCTCTCATTCCTTCACCCTCGGTCTGAGTCATCCATCGACTTTTCTATCCAAATTCTCCTCTCCTCCCTCTCTCTCTCTCTCTCTGTCTCTCTCTCTCTCTCTCTTGTCCCTGGAAGGCATTTAGAGAATGAATGTGTTTACAGAGGTGTGTGTGTGTGTGTGTGTGTGTGTGTGTGTGTGTGTGTGTGTGTGTGTGTGTGTGTGTGTGTGTGTGGTGTGTGTGTGTGTGTGTGTGTGTGTGTGTGTGTGTGTGTGTGTGTGTGTGTGTCTGTGTGTGTGTGTGTGTGTGTGTGTGTGTGTGTGTGTGTGTGTGTCGCCGAGGGAGAGGTGAGCCGGGCTGATTTTAATTAACGATCGCCCTGTGCTCCGTCGATTCGGTCAACGATTAAAACTCGTTAGGATTGACCCCTGGCTTCCCTGGGACATTAAACTATGGGTCCATTGTGGCCCGACATTGACGCAGTGTGTGTGTGTGTGTGTGTGTGTGTGTGTGTGTGTGTGTGTGTGTGTGTGTGTGTGTGTGTGTGTGTGTGTGTGTGTGTGTGTGTGTGTGTGTGTGTGTGAGTGTGTGTGTGTGTGTGTGAGTAAGTGTGTGTGTGTGTGTGTGTGAGTAAGTGTGTGTGTGTGTGTGTTGGGTCCCACAAGCTGTGTTTCAATCACCCATCTTTTAAAGATATATTTTATTTTTTTGCATTTTTATGCTTTATTGATAGTGTAGAGACAGAGTTGAAATGGGGCAGAGAGGGG
>CM047514.1:5239227-5241727 GCA_026122265.1 Ammodytes dubius | reverse complement strand
CATAATATTATGTCTTTATTCTCAACATTGTAGTTTGTCTTTCCGATTTCTCTCTGCATATATCCATCTTACTAAAGCCTCCACCCCCTCCTCTGTAACCCACAGTTACAATATATGATGACGCCATTCGGTACGGGACAAGCAACCGACCTTCAGAAAACATGAAGCGATCCCCTCCCATCTCCATCTGTTGCGCTCCGTTTTCTGTAATCAAACTTGACGGAAAATTTGTTTTTTTATTAAATTTTGCGTTGCGGTCACTGGAAGAGAATGTTACCTTGACCTCTAACCTCCCCATATGAGTTTGCTTTGTCAGCCAGCTTGTACAAAAAAAACAATTTGAATGTTAGACCTTGAACCTGCAGTGTGTAGAATGTTGTGTCCATCAGAACTACCAGCTGGAATGTTCTTGAATAATTTCTGTTGCTTCTCTGAACGGGAGCCATAGAGACCAACTGTTGTGATGATTTCATATTACACACTGCACCTTTAAAAGTGAGGACATTTTGTCCGGTTCTCACTTTGGGACAGGCCTTTAAAGGAGCTGTTTGAGGGTCAACACTGGGTTTTAAGGTTCAGGTATGAATTAGGTTTATGTTAGGGTTAGTGTAAGGGTTGGGGTTAGGCATTTAGTTTTGATGGTAAAGGTTAAGGTAAGGGGCTAGGGAATGCATTATGTCAAGGAATGTCCTCACAAGTATAGCTGCACAAACGTTTGTGTGTGTGTGTGTGTGTGTGTGTGTGTATGTGTGTGTGTGTGTGTGTGTGTGTGTGTGTGTGTGTGTGTGTGTGTGTGTGTGTGTGTGTGTGTGTGTGTGTGTGTGTGTGTTTTAACCCCATGTTCTTTATTCCTGCCATGTGTCCTTGCGGAGTCCGTCCCAGAAGTGTCCTCTCCGTTCAGACAGGGAAGGCATTTTCTATCGAGAGGTAGACACACACACACACACACACGCACACACACGCACACACACGCACACACACACACACACACACACACACACACACACACACACAAACACACACACACACATACACACACACACACACACACACACACACAAGCTCATTATCCGGCGGTGCCCTTGATGACGGCTAATCAACACGCAGACAATTGGTGTTTACGCAAATCCTCCCATCTGCTTCGACAACATCAAAATCAGTTCTATTCTCACTACCATAACACACACTCCTCAATACACACACACACACACACACACACACACACACACACACACACACACACACACACACACACACACACACACACAACCAAGCTACCCTTCTCCATAGATCATGCTTTGTGCCGCATTTTTCTCATACAATAACAACCCGACAGTATAAAACCCCCCTGTCATTTTAGTGGGGCTGTATTTCAACACCCTCCTTATATCAATGGCAGCAGGTTTATAGAAACCTCTCACTGCAACATAAAAAGTGACTGTGGCTGCGTTATTGCCTCTTCATCATACATAGCCGGCCTGCCCCTGTCTCCTAAAAAAAAATCTCGCTTGTAAACTGTTGAATTGTTGAATGTTTTCGCCAAATACAGAAGTTTTGGGAGGTTGCTTTATAGCTGCCTGGGTTGTGTTAGCTGCCGGTAAGCTTTTTTTTAAGAGCCAAGAAGTGTCACATTCTTTTCACAAAGTTTATGTGGTGGATTTTGAATGGTTAATACCAGAGTTTGCTGAGCGTGTATATCTTAAAGGTTTAGGGGTCACTGGGGAAGTAACGAAAACAATCTATGTAAGGACATGTGTTTGACTTGTTGTTGCACAGATGATGAGACCGATCCGTCTATTTGTAGGAGATTAAGACACGTGATACACCCCAACACACGATATACAGTAAGCCACTGTTCTGTAACTATCGAGAGGTGCCATGCGGCTCTCAGCCTGCTGCTTTAAATGCTCCATGAAATCCTCTGTATGTCCTTTGCAACCTAGGTAGAGCGGGTCGGCCGATGATCAAAGGGTTGGAGGTTCGATCCCCGCCCTGCCACCTGTGTCATAGTTGTTGTGTCCTTGGGCAAGACACTTCACCCACCTTGCCTCGTGTGAATGTCGGTAGTTAGTCTGCTATCGGTGAATGTGTGTGTGAATGGTAACGTGGGAAAGGAAAACAGGTCTCCCTTGTAAAAGAGTCTTCGGTCTCAATGATATACCTGTATAAATAAAGGTTAAAAATAAAAATAAAATAAAAACTATCAAGAGGTGCCATGCGGCTCTCAGCCTGCTGCTTCGATGCTCCATGAAATCCTCTGTATGTCCTTTGGAACCTTCAATAAACCTGGAACTGATGAACTGTCCAGCCTCGCCTTTGTCTTTGTTGCCATGTTGAAACATTCGACTACTACATTTACAAAGACTTGGATACAGGAGACAGGGTTCTTTTGTATGTTACTGAGGGAGTAGCCATTTTAAAGTTGGGAACCCATATTTAATTTTAGTTTACCTATGCAGTTATTTTGCCTTACGTTGATGGATAAAATGTCTTGTACACA
>CM047514.1:5226727-5229227 GCA_026122265.1 Ammodytes dubius | reverse complement strand
TTTTATTTTATTTTATTTTATTTTATTTTATTTTATTTTATTTTATTTTATTTTATTTTATTTTATTTTATTTTATTTTATTTTATCTATCTTATATTACATTAGCTTATTTGATATTATCTGGTGGCAGGGGTTAGAAGGGAGCACAAATACTGTTAGAGGAATGGTAGAATCAACAGCATGTGGTGTGTTTGGAGTTTATAAAAAAAAAAGCTCAAGGCTCAAGATGACAGTCACTCACTCACACACAATATGTTCTGACAGCACAAGAAACACGTCAAGAGAAAAAATCCCACACGCGAAAACAAGCCGCGGCCCTCAAAGTGACACATACACACAGCAGGCAGTCCCACACACGCAGGAGAGGACTGCTTTATCAAATGGTATTTTATATTTATATATATATATATATATTTATATTGTATAACAGCAGACGTGGTATAACCCTTCTATAACTGAATAACTGAATAATCACAAAGGAGAATGGAGTAATTTTCCTGTATTTATTCAAGAGTGTGGTCTTTTTTGATTTGAGAGCATTTGTTTATTGATTTTCAGTTTTTCCGCTTTTTTTCGCTTGCAGATTTCTGATCTTGGGTGCATTCGCTTTATTTTTAACCCCCGGGTCACTTGTTAAGAAAAACTATATATAAAAATATTATTCTTTACACTGGTGGTCTCGTTTTCTGTTACATGTCATTTATGATCATCAGAAGAAAAATTAAGACTGTTGCAGAAATATTAAGAAGTTCCTCATAGCTCCTTTATTAGGATTTGTTCCATAAAGAGCTGGTAACATGGTAACAGACTATAATGTGGGAACAGACAGTGAGATGCATAAATATTTCAACTGTCTTTCATGCAGTTCATGCAAAGTGAATGACTTGGAAGGTTGGCCTTAAAAATACACAGTTTTTTTTTGTTCTCATGCTGCAGGCTTCTATCATAGTCAACAAGGGTTATTGTATAAATAGACTGTTGGAGAGTAACCTCTTTTGCAGCGTTCTCTCTCCATCCACCCCTTTCTTTCTACCTACAAAATCCTGTGGTTGAATCTAAGCACCTGTTCATCCCAGGCAAGGCAAGCCAAGGCAAAGTGTATTTCTATAGCACAATTCAGACACAAGGCCATTCAAAGTGCTTTACAGGGGCATGAGTCACATACATCAAGATTAAAATACATCAAGTATAGAATAGACATTAGAAAAGGGAATGAAACATATGAATAGAAATACAACATTTAAATAAAATGAAATAAAAATTACAGGTTAAAAGGGAAACAGAAAAGTCTTCAGATTGTATTTAAAAGAGCTGAGAGTTGCAGCAGACCTCAAGTTTTCAGTAGGTGCTACTGAATACATCTCGACCAAACCCTGCTCTTAAACCTGCAGTGGGTAGAATTTGGGTTTTATTTCTTAGCAGATTTTGTAGAAAGTAATTATAATATCCATAAGTAGTTTAATTTAGTGCATAATAGCTAAAAAAAAGTATAGAAGTATAGAATACACATGAGAAAAGTGAATAAAAAAAAATAAAAAAAAATATATGAGTAATTTGACGATAAATTTAAACGTGTATCTTGTAAAGGCAAGTCCACGTTCAAAATAAAAAATATCTAGGCGAGATGTTAAACAAATGCGATACGGCGTAAAAAGTGCAATTCGTCAGCAAAAAATGGCCCTACCGTGTTGCCGTCATAAGCTTTTATTTAAGTTATTGAACGTTGCCTGCCAAGCCCCCCTCCTCCTACACGCCTTTCCTCTGTCGTGGACTCACTCTGGGATCATGAAAGTTTAAAACAGAGTGCTGTTAATGTTGGTTATGAACAGGGAGCAAGGAACTGCTGAAGCTAAGGATATATTTTTTTAACAAGATCATAAAATTATGTATTTTGTTTTTGCGTGCTAAGTGCTTCCAACCTGAGGGCTCTACTTTTCATCCAAGGAGGAAAAAAAAGTGGTCCTTGTTATTTTTTTTAATTTGTCTTTTTAATTTTGGCTACGCTCATATTCTTAAAATTTGAGGTTAAAGGTGCAGTCAGTGATTCTGGAGAATGCTTGTTGTCAAAATCGCTTTTTTTTTCTAAATCAGTGAATATCTCCTGCGCTCAAAAGAAAAAACAGGTGTTAATAAACAGCCTAGGTTCTGTAAACGTGCATGTTGCTAGAGCTTTGTTGGCCCGCCTTTGTTTACAAACCCTTTATTAACATACCCGTTTACAGAGCCTAGGCTGTGTAATAACAGCGGTTTAGTTTTTTTCAGCTCACACACAGGTATAGCGGATCATGTGGAGGTATTCACAGATTTTGAAAAAAAGTAATTTTGACAACAAGCGTTCTCTAGAATCACTGACTCCACCTTTAAATGGTTCTCCAATGTGTCGAGTAATCCTACAAATTATACTGAACCTTTTGTGTCTTTTCCTCCAGCAAAGAAATTGATTCTTTCACCATCAAAAGGCTGTGTGTGTGTTTGAGTGAGTGTGTGTGTGTGCGTGCGT
>CM047514.1:5214227-5224227 GCA_026122265.1 Ammodytes dubius | reverse complement strand
AAAATTTGAAGAAATCTCAAAAATACAAGAACAAATTGGAAATTTTACAAGAGAAAAGCCTTCATTTAAACAAGACAAAATGTTGTAGCAGTATGAGAATAATGGTAGAAATGTAACAGTGATACAGTGAGTGTAAATAGATGTGAGCGCCTGAGCCTCATTAGGGAAGAATGCCATGACTGCACCTAGAACAGACTTGTGGATGTGGGCCAACTGTCGATGGTACACTAACTACTAACTCGTTATGAGCCGTACATTATTATTATACTCTGTGTGTAATGGGGTGATTTTGTTTCATATTATTTTTAATTTTTTTATATTTTTTTTTTGGCATTTTCAAGCTTTATTAAACAGTACAGAGTTGAAATGGGGAGAGGGGGGGGGGATGACCTGCAGTAAAGGTGCACAGGTCAGATTCGAACCTGCGACCACTGCTACGAAGGCCGGAGCCAATATGGTACGCGCTCTATCCACTACACCACCGGAGTGCCATGTTGCATATTATTTAACAGGTTATTTGTGTTGCCTGCCGATGTTGCTGTGCACGTGTTTTTGGCTTAGTTTTGGACTGTATGCTGCTCTGTTTTTTTTGCCTAATAGCCAAAATAATCGCCAACTAACTAACAGAGGTTGAGTGACGTAACTGCATACTGTTTGTGTACGAGCGCAGGTGTGACCTAGCAAACGTAATCCCCAAGAGAGGAGAGTCTACAATGGTCTGATGTATTTGTGGAGTAGATTCATCTTCTGAATGCAACAGCTGCTATCCTACCAAGGTCACTGTACACACACACACACACACACACACACACACACACACACACACACACGCACACTGAATCGGTTATTTCTGTGCTATGCGAACACAATGAATATGCATGTTTAGTGCCCGTAACTAAGGAGTTAAAGCCCTTACCTATACACACAGCAAATTTTTAGAGTTGAAAAAGGTTGTCGGTAAATAGACTGGCAAGAGCAGCCTGATCTCACGCAAGCTTCAATTTTTTATTTTTTTTATTTTTTTTGGCATTTTTTTATGCTTTATTGATAGTGTAGAGACAGAGTTGAAATGGGGCAGAGAGGGGAGTGACATGCAGAGAGCGACCGCGGGCTGGAATCGAACCCGGGTCCGCTGCTGGCCGAGGCCCATGGGGGGGGACGCCCTACCAACTGAGCTAAGGGCGCCCCTTTTCACATCCTTTTCTCTCCCACAGATCAGTCTGGCCTTTCTCCAATCTCCGTGGGGAGGAGGAACCCCATTGGTCCAGTCAAAATATGAACGGCCCAATCAGAGCCCACGTTCTGACCTACAGTTCATCCCCTATAGTGGAAGGCAGTTTCTGATGGTTTTTTTTTTTGTTTTTTTAAAGATATTCTTTGGGAATTTTTATGCTTTATTGATAGTGCAGTGAGACAGAGGTGAAATGGGGCAGAGAGGGGAGTGACATGCAGAGGACGACCGCGGGTGGGAATCGAACCCAGGTCTGCTGCTGGGCCCGGCCCGGGAGGGGGACGCCTTACCAACTGAGCTAAAGGCGCCCCCTGCTTCTGATTGGTTTATGTAGTCGTGAATCTAACCTCATGAGACAAGCTAGATTCGTCAATCCATTTTGACGTCAATGACTACATGAACCAATCAGGGCTGCCTTCCACTAACAGACAGAAAGTGGGGAGGGTCCGGTCTGACTGGAGGCTAGATTGACGACTACATGAACCAATCAGGGGCTGCCTTCCACTAACAGACAGGGCTAACCTATTGGTCAAATGTGCTATAAAACCCCCATATAACACATTTACATCTGAAAAAACTTGCTCCAGCTTAAAAAATTATTCCAGACTTGGGTTTTTGAATCTTGTCTAATTTAAAAATGTCATTATTTATTAGTTTAGAATGTGGAATAATTTCAGAAGCACCCTCCTAATTCTTTAAATGCTAACCAAAGCTCCGGGCACACACACAGGCTTTCACAGAGCTTGACACGCTTGTCAGGCCTAATTAGGGTTTCTTTGCTTAAAAGGGGAAGGGGTCAACAAACAGGGGAATGAATATGGTACTACTGCTACTGTTGACATGAGAATGTTGTGACACACACGAGACATGACTCAGATCCAGTGACCTCAGTGTTAACAAGAGACCTTTACATTCAAATACACTAGGACTCACACACACACACACACACACACACACACACACACACACACACACACACACACACACACAACACACACACACACAGAGAGAGACACACACACACACACACACACACACACACACACACACGCACACACACACACACACACACACACACACGCACTCGCAAACGCACTCGCAAACGCACACACACACACACACACACACACACACACACACACACACACACACACACACACACACACACACACACACACACACACACACACACACACACCACACACACACACACACACACACACACACACACAGAGAGACGTTTTACAGTTGGCGTGACGATGGCACAGTACAGAGAGAGAGAGATAGCATGTGGAGTCACTGGTTGTGTTACATAATGTGTGTCATAATAACCGTGTGTGTGTGGGGGGGGGGGGGGGGGTGAGTGAGTGAGAGTGTGTGTGTGTGTGTGTGATTGTGTAAGTGAGTGAGTGAGTGAGTGTGTGTGTGTGTGTGTGTGTGTGTGTGTGTGTGTGTGTGTGTGTGTGTGTGTGTGTGTGTGTGTGTGTGTGTGTGTGTGTGTGTGTGTGAGTGACTGAGTGACTGAGTGACTGAGTGAGTGACTGAGTGAGTGAGTGACTGACTGACTGAGTGACTGACTGAGTGAGTGAGTGAGTGTGTGCGCACGTGCACAACAAACAAAGGCTTGAAATATCTCACTTTGCATGTGATGAGTCCATATTATATATTAGTTTCACCTTTCAAGTTGAATTACTGAAATAAATGAACTTTTGCACGACATTCTAATTTTTTGAGTTTCGTCTGTATGTGGCTATTCACTCCAGTGTGAGAAATCCAAACGATAGGGGCGCCCTTAGCTTAGTTGGAAGGGCGTCCCCCCCCCCCCCCCCCCATGGGCCTCGGCCAGCAGCGGACCCGGGTTCGATTCCAGCCCGCGGTCGTTCTCTGCATGTCACTCCCCTCTCTGCCCCATTTCAAACTCTGTCTCTACACTATCAATAAAGCATAAAAATGCCAAAAAATAATCTTAAAAAAACGACCCCTTTTGAATAATAACAGAAGCTACAGTGGCCTTCAAAGACAAGAACAATTCTACCTTTTAAACAATGCACCTGATGACATTCCAACTATGACACTTTCAAGATGGCGGCACTAGGCCTTGGTCCAAAATATGCAGAAATATGGACATATATGAGACCCTTTCTAAGGGAAAAACGATCCAAACGATACCCTTCTACTTTCAATCAAGCCTATCTATCCCATTAGTATAAAGCCTGATAAGTGAAGCTAAGCCCTTACTTTGATTGCAGGGATTTAAACTTTGCCAAAAAAAAACAATTAAAGATGGTCACTGAGTAGACACACACTGTCTCATCCTCGATGTGGAGTCAGGAGACAACGGCTTACTGTGATGAATAACACAATGAGATAAAAAGCCTCTCTGAGATTTAACTCTGTGTACGATTGTTCGTCCAAGAAGATCGCTGGCTTAGGATATGTTTGTTGTTGTGTAGTGGATAGAGCGCGTACCATATCGGCTCAGGCCTTCGTTGCAGTGGTCGCGGGTTCAAATTCGACCCGTGGACCTTTACTGCAGGTCATCCCCCTCTCTCTCTCTCTCTCTCTCTCTCTCTCTCTCTCTCTCTATCTGTCTCCCCATTTCAACTCTGTACTACCTAATAAAGCTTGAAAATGCCAAAAAATAATCTTAAAAAAAATAGTTGTTGTTGCTCTCTTTGCTTTTGTGGCGTATTGGCATTTGCGTGTGTTAATTCCATGTGCAGCATTCTATTTTGTCTATATTTTATTTTATTGTGCATTCTAAACTTACTTTAAATGTATATGGTGCACCTTATCTCTACACTTTTTTTTCCCTTGTATTTTATATTTTATATATAATATATATTTATATATTTTCTTTTATGTGTCCTTGTACTACGGTGGTGTTCATTTGTGTCTCAGGTGTTGCTCTCTTCACTTTTGTGTTTCTATTCTTCTATATATTTTTTTGTTTTTTTTTGTTTTTTTCTCTTCACCTGTTGTTGTGTATTTGATGTTTTTGCATTGAATATTGTTTATGTATTGTTGTTTTTCCTTTGAATTTGTTTTGAACTCGACGTCATTGTAAATGAGGGTCACCCCTCAATTGGTCTCTCGACGATAAATAAAAGTTAAATGAAATATTGCATTGTTGAGAAGGAGAGTCTGGGACTTAAGAATTGTATAGCCAATGACTGCTGCTCGTTCTCTGCATGTCATTCCTCTCTCTGCCCCATTTCCTTTCTGTCTCTCCAGAATCTGTCTAATGAAAAGCAAAATGCCCAAAAAATTCTCTTTAAGAATAAAGATAAAACCTGACCTCTGTGTCCTCTATGGTAGATAGGGGTGTGACTGTGTGTGGTGTGTGTGTGTGTGTTGTGTGTGTGTGTGTGTGTGTGTGTGTGTGTGTGTGTGTGTGACTGACTGTGTGTGTGTGTGTGTGTGTGTGTGTGTGTGTGTGTGTGTGTGTGTGTGTGTGTGTGTGTGTGTGTGTGGTGTGTGTGTGTGTGTGTGTGTGTGTGTGTGTGTGTGTGTGTGTGTGTGTGTGTGTGTGTGTGTGTGTCTGTCTGTCTGTTAGTCTGTCTGTCTGTTAGTCTGTCTGTGTGAGCCATATGAACTACTACGGACTGTGTATTGGATGGTACGGTTTACACAAGGCTTAGAGTTGGCTCAGAGGGAGAAGATTAAAATTGATTTTTAATGTTTGAGGTCCTCATCCGCTCGCTGTGTAGTGGTTATTGATCCGTCTCTGTTTTCACATCTCTAAAACTTTAGCTAGAATTATCCTCTAATTTAAACGTTTTAATTTTTATTTGTAATGTTATGTCTTCACTCCAAACACACACGCACTGTAGCAACGGAACACAGCATGTAAACAGAAGTACTAGCTACTTATTGGAGATCGCAAAGACAGTGTGCACTAAGTAAGTAAGTAAGTAAGTAAGCTTTTATTTATAGAGTGCCCTTCACAGACCAGGGCCACAAGGCACTTCACAAATCTTAACACATTTTATACACACACTCAAACACCGATGGCAGTAGCTGCCATGCAAGGCGCTTTCTGAACCATCGGGAGCAATTTGGGGTTCAGTGTCTCTTTGCCCAGGGACACTTCGACATGTGGCGGGTAGGCGGGGAATCGAACCTCCGACCCTGCACTCCAGAGTACTAAGGTAATACTTCATCTCTAAACCTGTGATGAGAGATGCTTGTGAGAGCAATCAATACAAACCGATAGTCGAGGCTTAACACACTTTCTCAAGGCACAGAATGGCAGACAGAAGGCACAAACATGAAGATATAGATATAGATATATAGCTAGAAATAGCATTCTTTGCACTGATGAGTCTCGTTTGCTGTTACATGTCATTAATGATCATCAGAGGAAAAATTAGAATGTTTCCAAAAAAATGTATATATAAAAAGTTCCACCGCTTTGTCGCACTAAATGTCAGATTCTGATAAATGAGTGTCTCTTGTTTTGCCAGTGGGGGGAACAAAGTGAAAAAGGCCAAAGAGAGCGAGTGAGTGAGTGAGCATTACCCAAAGACCAGCGAGCACATTTAGCGACTAAATGCCACGTCTAAACGGCTCTGCACAGCTCCCCTGTACCTCTTCCATGCCAGTGAGTGCATGTGTGTGTGTGTGTGTGTGTGTGTGTGTGTGTGTGTGTGTGTGTGTGTGTGTGTGTGTGTGTGGGGTGTGTGTGTGTGTGTGTGTGTGTGTTGTCTGTCTGTCTGTCTGTCTGTCTGTCTGTCTGTGCTGTGCGTGTGTGCGTGCATGCGTGTGACTATGTGTGTGTGTGCGCGTGTGTGTGTATGTCTGTCTGTCTGTGTGTGTGTCCATGCGTCCATTCGTGTGTGTGTCTGTGTGTGTTGCCATTTTAGCTCTTAGGGGGGAGAGGGAAGGAGTCCTTACTTCTCCTCAGGCCATGGGGAGCTGGCACATTGATCAGCTGACTCTATGATTGACAACTTCCCTCTCTGCCATATCGCCCTGAGCAACGAGGGATGGCTGGTAATAGTTCAAGCGGTGGACATGCAGTTGTTTTGCTGTTGACATTTAATTGCATTCGGGACGCCTGTGTGCTAACAGTGCCAGAGACAATTTTAGATTTCTGTCCTGTCTCCGACGAAAAATGCAGTTTTGATTGCAGACTTGTAATACAAACTAGAATGTTGCACTGCACTAAACAGTGTCTTGCAAAAGTATTCATACCCCTTGAACTTTTCCACATTTTGTCACGTAACAACCACACAGTAACGTATTTTATTGGGATTTTTTGTGATAGACCAACAAACACTGACGCATAATTGTGAAAATCAGACATTGTTTTAAAAAAAATGTATAGATAAAAACTGAAAAGTGTGGCGTGCTCACCCAGAAACTACAGCGAAATACAGACCTGTGAATGCCGTGATTTACATAGGATTCTCAAAGTCATGTAATAAAATAAAACACTACCACTTTTGTCCTAAGGGGGTGCAAGAATGAACACATACTGAAAGTTCCTCGGAGCACCATTAATTTAAACTGTTTGGTAAACGCTAGTAAAAGCTTATGAATTGCTCAATACAAGTATTAACTAAATGTTATGTTTAATGACGTGCGTAACCAAGGCATTACTTAACCAAGCAGTTATGCCTAACAATCATTAATAACCATATAACAAAGCAATAACGTTTAGTACATGCCTAAATAAGTTTAATTTATGATGAATTAACAGTTAACTAATGTTAATAATGCTTAATTTTGGGTCAACTAACCATTTAGTTTACAGTTAACTCATGGTTAGTTTAACATTAACTAACCTTGCATTAAATTACCCTTTATTGTTAAAGTGTTACACTAGGAAGTTATTACTTCTTCCTACTCTTTTCAGGCATATCAATTCAATATGTTATTTGTATAATATTTTTGTTTATTTTGTTTATTTTATTTGTGAAATCATTTGAACATATTTTTTTTATTATTTTCATGCTTTTAATTTTTCTTTTTTGATAGTCTGAAATTAAAACTGAATCAATCAATCAATCAATTTACCCACACCTCTCTGTGTATTTCCCTGGGCCAGTTACAAGCCAGCAGCTCTCTCCTGTGTGAAAGCAGCTGCTATCTGCTCCACTTCACTATCCATCCACGACCCTGTTCTCACCGTATATAATAATAATATAAAACATAAAAGGCTCCAGCATTCAGCTCTCATCCCACAGCTCGTTTCATCAAGAGGAGGAGGGGGAAGCCTCTACTGTATAAGGGGCTTCCCAGGAGGGTAAGGAGGGAGCTGGAAACTGTTGATGGCTGAAAGACAAATTGAATGAATTGCTGTATTTTAGCAGAATAAGGAATTAAAACATATGTCATCTCCTCTCTCTCTCTCTCTCTTCGCCCTTTGAGCTTGTTTTTCACTTGTGAACTACATCAGATAACCAACTCTGTGTGTGTGTGTGTGTGGTGTGGGGGGGGGGTGTGTGTGGTGTGTGTGTGTGTGTGTGTGTGTGTGTGTGTGTGTGGGTGTGTGTGTGTGTGTGGTGTGTGTGTGTGTGCTGGTGCGTGTGTGTGTGTGTGTGTGTGTGTGTGTGTGTGTGTGTTGCCTCTGATTTTTCTTTTGTCTGTCATTCATTCACAACCTGAAGTTCTGCCTCTTGAAGCCTCTTGATTCGATTCTGTATCCTTTAGGTCTTGCTCTTCACACACACACACACACCACACACGCACACACACACACACACACACACACACACACACACACACACACACACACACACACACACCACACCACACACACACACACACACACACCACACACACACACACACACACACACACACACACACACACACACACACGCACACACACGCACACACACACACAACACACGAACACACACACACGACACACCAATTTGCCTTTCCACCCTCCTGCTCTCTGCATTGAAACACCATTCTCTCTCCTTTGCTCTCTCCCTTTGCTCCTGTCTGTTGTGCTGTCTATATATCAGCAAGGGCCCTGGGTCAAAATGTTGTCAGGCTTTAGATGTTTTCATTTATGAGCTGTAGCCTTTTACGTACTTGTAGCTCTGAATTTTCTGTACCATTGTGTGTTCCAAATGTTCTATTACTTAGTGTCTGTCTTTTCATTTTTTAACCTTATTATTTATTGGTAAATCCCATTGAGACCGGAGACTCTTTTCAAGGGAGACCTGTTTCCATTTACACGTTACCATTCACACACACATTCATACACCGTAGCAGGCTAACTATCACATCCACACGAGGCAAGGTGGGCGAAGTGTTTTGCCCAAGGACACAACAACCCTGAGAACAAGTGGCAGGGCGGGGATCGAACCTCCAACCCTTAGATCATTCGGCCGCACCCCCTACCACAGTCGCCCTTTTCTCAATGTAATTTGTTAAGTCTTGCATTGTGGGACAGGGAATGGGCTGCCTTTTGGAAATTGATTGGTTAAAACGAAGGTTTAGCACAGCAGGCAATGAATACAAGCTACAACATTGCTGAAAGAAAAGTAAAGAAAGTTTTGACTTAAAGTTATACTGCGTAACTTTTTCCATTGAAATGAATGATGGTTTACATTAAAGCCATCGCCAAATGAGCTGACACAAAAGTTGATTCCATGAAGGCAGTCCAAACAAGTTACAGCTCTGGAAAAAAGAGAACACTCCAAATGTTCAGTGTCTCTCGTTTTAGAAGCATATGTTTGAGTAGAATGAACATTTAGTTTAATAATATAAACTACTGACAACATTTCTACCAAATTCCCAAAAAAAGATGTCGTCATTAAGAGCATTATTTTTCAATGGGTAATGTAGTGATGAAGATTTGAGAAAAATCCAGACTGGTCTCTCAATTTTTTCCGGAGCTGTATATACTCAGGGCAGGGAATCATCAATCCAAGAGTATAGTATATGGCAAGACAAAGTCAGACAGTCGAAACAAAGGCTATAAAGTTAAAACTAAGGCACACGCAAACAATGCAATCAGTCAGAGTGTGGGAGGAAATGGGCCGGTGTGTGTGTGTGTGTGTGTGTGTGTGTGTGTGTGTGTGGTGCGTGCGTGTGTGTGTGTGTGTGTGTGTGTGTGTGTGTGTGTGTGTGTGTGTGTGTGTGTGTGTGTGGTGCGTGCGTGCGTGCGTGCGTGCGTGCGTGCGTGCGTGCGTGTGTGTGTGTGTGTGTGTGTTGTGTGTGTGTGTGTGTGTGTGTGTGTGTGTGTGTGTGTGTGCTGTCAGACTAATGAGAGGCAAGGGGACAGGTTGGTGGGGAAGGTCAAGGTAAAGAGAATTACAGCACACACACACACACATACACACACACACACACACACACACACACACACACACACACACACACACACACACACACACACACACACACACGCACACACACACACACACACACACACACACGCACACACACACACACACACACACACACACACACACACACACACTTGCTTGTATCGCAAAAAGTACATTATGACTGTAATACATTTTTTTTCTAAAACACGCTGAAAATGCGTTTTTTAAAGACATGTATATAGTGTTTTTTGATTTATAAAATGTTAAAAAGGCTGAATCCAAAACCTGTTCTATAAAAATGTTGGAAGATAATATTTTGTAAATTGAAATAAAGATTTGAACTCTGGGTTTGTCCAACATCTAGATTTTAGTTTTTTTAAAGATGTGCCAATTTTCAGATAATTAGTTCGATATTTCCAAATTTGCATATTTACTCAAGTATTTCTGAAAAAACTGTAACACAAAAAATGACTGTT
>CM047514.1:5194710-5204127 GCA_026122265.1 Ammodytes dubius | reverse complement strand
AATTATAATATCCATAAGTACATTTAATTTGTGAAATAATGCTGAAAAAAAAGTTTTAAAAATTATTTTTTTCCCTTAGAAAAGGGTCTCATATTAATGTCCATATTTCTGCATATTTTGGACCAAGGCTAGTGCCGCCATCTTAAAAATTTGTAAATAGTTGGAATGTTCTTCAGGTGATTTTTTTAAAATTTAGAATTGTTCTTGTCCTTGAAGGCCACTGTAGCTTCGGGTTTTAAATTCTAAAGGGTTGGGGTTACCCGGGGGAGCGTTGCATTCTAGAACTTTGTAAAACCCTTTCTTGATGATGTCATATTTCACACTGAAACCTTTAACAAAACTGTTATTTTTTGATAAATGCATAACCAAGAAATTTTTAATGCCTAACCAATCATAAACAACCTTATTAACCAAGCAATAACGGTTATAAATGCCAAAAAAAGCTTTTAACTTAAGATGATTTAACGTTAACAAGCTTAATTAATGCTTAATAGGGGTTAATTTAACCATTGTTTACAGTTAACTCATGGTTAGTTAACCCATTAAACTAAACCATCCCATTTGTCCCATATTGTAAAGGGTTACCCAAACCTCTCTTGTTTTCCCTGGGCAGTTAAAAAGCCAGCAGCGTTTCCCCCTGTGTGAAAGCAGCTGCTATCTGCTCCCCCTTCCTATCCCCACAGACCCGTTTTCTCTCACTGTATATAATAATTAATAAAAAAAACATAAAAGGCTCCAACTTTCAGCTCTCTTCCCAAAAGCTCTTTTTTCAAGAGGAGAGGGGGAAGCCTTCTACTGTAAGGGGCTTCCCAGGGGGGGTAAGGAGGGAGCTGGAAACTGTTGTGGCGGGGAAAGACAAATTGAATGAATTGCTGTTTTTTTACAGAAAAAAGGAATTTAAAAATATGCATCTCCTCCCTCTCTCTCTCTTTTCCCTCCCCTTTTGAGCTTGTTTTTTCACTTGTGAACTACATCAGAACCATAAACCAACTCTCTGTGTCTGTGTGGGGGGTGTGTGTGTTGTGTGTGTGTGTGTGTGTGGGGTGTGTGTGTGTTTGGTGTGTGTGTGTGTGGTTGTGTGTGTGTTGTGTTGTGTGTGCATTTTTTTTGAGGTGTGTGTGGGGTGTGTTGGGGTGTGTGGTGTATGTGTGTGCGTGTGTTTTGTGCGTGTGTGTGTTGGGTGTGGTGTGGTGTGTTTTGGCCTCGGTTTTTTCTTTTGTCTGTCTTCATTCAAACCTGAATTTTCGGGCCTCTTAAAAAGCCTTTGTTTGCGATTCTTTATCTTCGGTCTTCCCGGTCTTGCTTTCCACACACACACACACACACACACCCACACACACCCCACACACACACACACACCACACACACACACACACACACACACACACACAAACACACACTCCACACACACACACACACCATCACACACCACCGCACACGCACACACACCACACAGAACAGACACAGACCCCACACACCCCAATTTGCCTTTCCCCCTCCTGCTCCCTGCATTGAAACCCCATTCTCTTGCCTTTGCTCTCTCCCTTTGCTCCGGTCGTGGTGCTGTCTATATATCAGAAAGGGGCCCTGGGTAAATTTGTCAGGCTTTAGAGTTTTCATTTATGAGCTGTACCTTTTACGTACTTGTAGCTTGAATTTTCTTTTACATTGTGGGGTTTTCCCAAATGTTCTATTACTTATTGTCTGTCTTTTCATTTTTTTAAACCTTTTTATTTATTGGTAAATTCCCATTGAGACCGGAGACTTTTGCAAGGGAGACCTGTTCCCATTTACCGTTACCATTCACACCCAAAAACCCAAAGCAGGCTAACTATCGAATTCACACGGGCAAGGGTGGGGAAGTGTCTTGCCAAGGACACAACAAACCCTGAGAACAAGTGGCCCGGGGGGGGATCAACCCCCAACCCTTGGGATCATTGGCCGCCACTCTACCACCTGAGCCACAGTCGCCCTTTTCCAATGTAATTTTTAAGTATTGCTTGTGGATTGTGGGGCGGGAATGGGCCTTCCTTTTGGAAATTGATTGGTTAAAACGAAGGTTAGCACAGCAGGCATTGAATACAAGCTACAACATGCTAAAAGAAAAGTAAGAAATTTTTTGACTTAAAGTTATACGCGAACTTTTTCATATGAATGAATTCAGTAAAAAAATTTAAAGCCATCCCAAAACGAGTTTGACACAAATTGACTTTTCCCCCATGGAGCAGACCCCCGGGTTATTATCAGGCCTGGGCCCCGTTCCCTGAAAGTCAATTCCCTCTCTGCCCCCTTTTCCCATCTCTGTCTCTACAAATTTGTCTAATAACACATTTAGAAAAGCAAAAATGCGCAATTTTTTTTTTTTTAACAGGGGGGGACTACAAAGAAAAAACCCCGAAAAACAATTTTAATCGGGGATCAATAAATTATTCTCTTTCATGAATTCAATGAGAACTGGCAAACTATCCAAGGGGCAGGGGGAGGGAATCATCAATTGACTAGTAAAAGGCCAGGCAAAGTTAAAGTTAGGTCGGAAAACAAGAAAATGCAATCAGCCCAGAGTGTGGGAGGAAAATGGGCCGGTGGGTGGTGTGTGTGTGTTTGTGGTGTTTGGGTGTTTGTGTGTGTGTGTGTGTGTGTGTGTGTGTGTGTGTGGGTGTGTGGTGTGTGTGTTTGTGTTTTGTTTTTGTGTGTGTGGTGTGTGGGGTGTGTGTGTTGTACTGTCAGACTAATGAACAAGGGGACAGGTTGGTGGGAAGGTAAGGTAAAGGAATTACAAAAACCACCACGAAAAGCAAGCGCAACAAACACACAAAACGCTGGGCTCCCCTCGCGGGAAAATGCATTTTTAAAGAAATTGAAATTGTGTATTTTTTTGTTTTAAATAAAAATTTTTTAAAAGGGGCTGAACCAAAACCTGTTCAATAAAAAGGGTTTTTTCAAAAAATATGTTGTAAAAACTAAATAAAGATTTGAACCTGGGTTTGTCCAACTTTCAAGATTTTATTTTTTAAATATAATATAAATAGATGCCATTTTAAGAATTTATTTGTATTTCCAAATGTCCCTTATTTATTAAGTATTTCTGAAAAACTGTAACACAAAAAATGACTGTTTGAATGTAAGTCATCAACTGGCAAAGTTTCATGTTGATATCTATAAGTTTCCCTATTTTTCACTGCAGTGGTTTAGCCTTCAAATGCATCTACAGGTTTGTATGTGTGGGTGTGGTGTGTGTGTGTGTGGTGTGTGTGTGTGTGGTGTGGGGGGTGTGTGTGTGTGTGTGGTGTGTGTGGGTGTGGTGTGTGTGGTGGTGTTGTTGTTCAAGCCCGGGAATAAATAGGCAAATACATGGGGATTTTAAAGATAGAAGCGACGAGCAGACAGACCGGAAAAAACATGTGACGTGTGTGAAGGGTTTAGCTTTTTTTAAAAAAACGCTTTTTGTCCTCTGTCCATCACGCACACACCCCCACACACAACAACACACAGCTCGGACAAAACAGACACACAACACACACACCACACACACCCACACACACAGCCTCCGCATGGAAACCCTTTACATGCATCGATGGGAGTATGAAGGGAGTGGATGTAAATGCAGGTTGGGCAAAGGCAAATGTGAAATTTATTGAGGATGACATTTCGAGACACACACAAATACTCACACCACACACACTCACACACACACACCACCACCACACACAAAACAATAACACACACACACACATAAACAAAAACACACACTCACCCACCCCACACACACACACACCACACACACACACACACACACACACACACACACTTATTGTTTTTGGTACAAAGCTAGAAAGAAAACACTCAGGCCTATTAATGTTTTTCGGGACATTTATATGCAGAGTGAGTGCGCTGTAATCACGGGGAAAAATTGACAAATTGACGGTTTGAAACAGTGGGAGAGCAATCTCTAATTTTCCGAGATGCATAGGCACCGCTATAGATTGTGATCCTTTTATAATGAAGACACAATAACACACACACACACACACACAACACACCACACACCCCACACAACACACCACCACACACCACACACACACACACACACAACACCAACACACAACACACACACACATAACACCACATATACACACAGACAAAACAAAACAAGCCGCAAATAGACACCACACACCACACACATTTTCAGGCTATCCTCTGACCCATCAGCTGTAATGGGTTTTCACAAACAAAGAAGACCAACACACACACACACACTCAAACACACGAAAGCCGAAATAGACACACACAATAAAACAACACACAAAAACACACACAAACAAACAACAAGCAAATAGACCACACACACCACACACACACAAAGCTTGGACAGTCCCCACCTGGGGGGGTTTTTTTTTTTTCCATGATTGAATTCCATCTTCCAGAATTTTCATTATTCAAACAATATCTCCAAAAATACATTATGATGAGAGATGTTTAAAGAGAATGCCAGGGGGGCCGTGATAGCAAATTGTTACTCTTTGGAGTTGTCCCTTTCCACCTCACCACACACACAACACACACACAAACACACACACACACACACCACACACAAACACCCCACACACCACACACCACACACACACCCACACACACACAACACCACACACCACACCCGCACACCACACACACACCAAAGCAGGGAACGGAAGCCATAGGCAGAACTGTCCCATGACAAAAAGAGGATTGGGAATGCAGGGCTATTCTAAAAGGTCTGCAGCCGGACTACAGAATAGGGAACCCCATCACTCCCTCTTTTCTCACACACCACACACCACACACGCACAACACACAAAAACAAAACACACCACAATCACCCACCCCACACACACACACACACACGCACACACACACAACACACGCACACACCACGCACAACGCACAAACAACACAAACACACAAACCACACACACCCCCACACCACCTTTTCTCGTCTTCTTTTTTTTTCTTCTTTTCCGTAGACCGTCCGCGCTGTACAAAATTATAAAGGGAAAAAAGAATTTACATTTTATTACCTGGACGCCTTGTTTAATTTGATCACCGCAGTGTGGTGGTTTTTGTGTGTGGTGTGTGTGTGTGTGTGTGTGTGTGTGTGTTGTAAAGTTCTGAAAAAGGTGGTTCAGTCTTTTAATCTTGCTTAATTTCGGGTTAATGCAAAACTTGTGTAGATTTTATAATGGCTCCACAAAAAACACCTCACCACACACACACCACACACACACGCCACACACACAAAACAACAACCCACGCATACAACACACACACAGAATAGACAGAATTAAGAATACCTTTTTTTTGTCACTGCCTAAAAACATTGACAAAAACAAACAAAAAAATCCAAACCTCGGGTGTCTAAAAACAAAAAACACAGTCTGTGCAGTGTTTCGTGGCAATTTATGCTTGAAGTCTATTTTTTTTTTTCCCTTCCTCAAACAAGGCATTGATTTAGAAAATAGTACCGGCGAGCGAATGCCACAATTCTGTCATTTGTTCAAAAACGATCGCACATCACTTTGAAAAACAACAGGCTTCCCTAAAAATGAATAAACTTGGAACTTTAAATGGGAAGTCAGAAAAAAATTCTTCTGGAAACGAGTCCATGGAATTAATTTTCCTGGCCATTCACACGACAACATGAATCCCGTAGTCCATGCTCTGTAAACTAAGAGTGCAACACCTAGCAAGCAAATGCCCGTTTACAGAGCTGGCTGTACATAAAACATTGTTTATGTAACACCCACACACAACTGTGTTTTCGAAATGTCCCCACATCAGGATATAGTGGATTTAAATAGGGTGCTCGCCATTTTTTTAGTGGTGTTCGAATTCTCCTTTGTTCGTTTCCCAATATATTTTTCCACTATACCATGAACCAAAATTTAGGGTAAAAAAGTGATTTGATGAATGGGGAAAATTATTTTCAAAAACACAGCTAGTGTAAGACAGGTTGGGGTTTATGAGGAGATTTCAATGATTTTGACAACAAGCCTCCAGAATACTGGATTCACTTTGAAAATTTTTATCTCTCACTTTCTAATTATAAAAAATGGACAAATTACAAAAGACTTGGTTTTTGTAGTTTCCAATAGGACACACAGATTGTTTTTATTTTTTTTTTAAATCCTAAAATCCAGAGATACTAGTGTACAAGTGTTCTGCTTTCACCAAGTTTGTCCCATTCACTCCTATAGTTGACATCGGCTTGTGATCCATTATACCTAAGAGAAGTGTGTATTTGAATCTGTCATTTTCACTTTAGTATTATTTTGTGGGGGTTCATTTCTTAATGCAAGGATTGTTTGTGTTTGGGTGTGGGGGTGGGAATGTGGGTGGGGGAATGTTCGGGGTGGAAAAAAGGGGAAAAAATGTATAATCCTTTGTCTGTATTTCTTTGCAACTATACAATTAATAAAAAAAACCTTTGAAAGAAAAAAAAACACAACACAACACTTCACATGAGCTAACCATTTGGACAAACCCAACACACAACACACACACTCACTCACTCACACACACCACACCCCAACACACACAACACAACCCCAACAACACACACACACACACACTCACCCCACGCACGCCCAAAAGCACGCAAGCACGCCACACACACACACACACACCCCTCACTCATTATGCACTTTACCGCACGGGGACGCCCAAAAAACACACACCCACCCACCCACTCACCACTCACTCACTCACCCAAACCCCCCCCCAACCACCCACTCACCAAACTCACCCACTCACTCACTCACTCACTCCCTCACACAACACACACCCACACACACATCGGCTTGTGATCCTTATATCTAAGAGAACACAACACAACAATTCACATGGTTCAATCCGTTTAGATATTTTTGGGAAAAATTTCAAGTAAACTTCTTTTGAACGAAAGCGATATTACGCAGTAACCTACGAGAAGGTTTATAACTCCAAAGCTTTCACACACAACAACACATCACCCACACAACTCACTCCCTCCTCACTCACACACCACCACAAACCAAAAACCCCCCCACTCCTCACTCATCACTCACAAACGCAAACCCCGCACGCACGCACACCACACGACCACGCATGCACACCCACACACACACACACACACGCACAATGCCCACACATACACCCACGCACGACACAACACCCAAACAGGGACGCCACCACGCCGCACGACACAACTCACAACCACACTCACACTCACACTCCACAGCACGCACGCAAAGCACCACGCACGCACGCAAGCACGCGCACGAAACCCAACAAACACAACACTCACTCACTCACCCACTTTTCACTCACACCCCCCCCACCACACCAACAACCTCACTCACTTTACTCATCACTCCCCACTCACTCACTCACCACTCACCCACACACCACACAACACAAAACCACACACACACACAACACACACCACACACCACACACAAAACACACACACACACCCCAAACCCCACCCACACAACAAAGCACACACACACACACACACACACTACCCCTTTTTTTTGCCCTCATGAAATTTTCCATCAGGCTTCTAAATCAAGACTCTAAATAGGTCATGTTTTCTTCTTTTGTATTTTTTGATTTCTCAGACAGGGATTTCTAGCACCGAGATGAAAAGACTCTGTTTACCGTTCATTTTTGTGTGTGTGTGTGTGTGTGTGGGGTGTGTGTGGTTTTGTGGTTTGTGTGTTGTGTGTGTGTGTGTGTGTGTGTGTGGTGTGTGTGTGGGGTGTGGTGTGTGGTGTGTAAACAAGAACAAAGGAGACAGGAAGAGCTCAAGGAGACACAATAAATATAATGGTTACAGAAAATTGGGCCGTCCGGTGGTTTTAGTGGATAAAACGCAACCATATCGGCTCCGGCCTTGTTGCAGTGGCCCGGCGATTTTCCAAATCCGACCCGTGGCCTTTACTGCAGGTCATCCCCCTCTCTCTCCTCTCTCTCCCCTCTCCTATCTCCCTCTTTGTCTCCCCATTTAATCTGTACGGGTTCAAAAAAGCTTGAAAATGCCAAAAAAAAAATTTTAAAAAAAAGAGTAGAAAAACAGAAAACCCCATTACTCCGGGGTTTTTCTTGCATATAGTAATTTTTTGGCGCACGGGCAAATACATTTTTTCCAGAAAAAGGAAAATCACCAGCGCCAAAGGAAAAAAAACTCAGAAAAAAAAAAAAGCTATTTAAAACCTTTTCAAATATGTGTTCTAGTTTTTCCATGATCATAAGTGCCTGTAACAACTGTTTAATCTAGGGGGGTGGAATCCAAAGGGTTTAAATTTAAAAGGTGCAGTGTTTAATATGAAATCATAAAGAAACGCTACAAAGTTCTAAAAATGCAAACCCCCCTGGGGAACCCCAACCTTTCGAATAATAACAGAAGCAACGTGGCCTTAAGGACAAGAACAATTCTAAATTTTAAACCAATGCACCTGATGACCCTTCCAACATGACACTTTCAAAATGGCGGAACTAGGCCTTGGTCCAAAATTTGCGAAATAGGGGCCATATATGATTTTAGAAAAATCAATGCATTCTCAGCCTATGACCCGGAAACGGTGAAAATACAAAGCCACGATCATTTGTGCCAAACGCAATTTGTCTGGATATATTTCTAACCACACAATCAATAAAACAATACAGTATTCTATTAAATCATTCTGTTTCAATTAGCAGGTCTGCTCTGATTGGATTTTTGTCATAGCCCCCCATAAAGGATTTTTAATTTTAAAATAGATTGCGTCAAAAAAATGCACATCATGTAATAAATGGATTACCTTATGGTTAACTCCTAAACACACACACCACACAAAACAAACACACAACGCCACACACTCACATACACACTCCCACGTTTTTCACACGCCCCGGGGGACACCATACCACCACACCCAACAATAACAACATATACAAACACCACTCACAAACAACACACAACGCCCAAACACAATTTACACACCCACCCACCCCACCCCACGTTATCAGCACACACTCACCCCACACAAACAAAAACCCACACCCCCACACTCTCACTCACAAACACAAAACCCCACAATAAAAAATAAACAACACCAAAACCCCACACACGACACACACACACACACACACAAACACACCCCAACACACACACACCCACACACACACACACACACACAAATTTTTTTGTAGGCTTTTATTTGGGGGAAAATTCATTGGCTTTAAAACCCAAAAAACACTTGCTTGAACAAAAACATTGTTTTTCATTAAACCCCTGAAAAAATACGTGCCCCAAACATCTTTTTCCCGAAAATGACTGTCTTCAAAAATGAGATGCCCCATTTTTTAAAAACGGGGGGTATAAAAAAGGGAAAAAATGACTCTCCCACACACATCACACAC
>CM047514.1:5187210-5189710 GCA_026122265.1 Ammodytes dubius | reverse complement strand
GTCTCAAACGGGCCGGTACAGGTGTGGTCTGGGCACAGGTTCGATCCCAGAATCATTCTCAGACTTTGAAGTCAGAGTATCGGACGGTACGTTATTTTTTTATTTTTATGTATTTAACCTTTATTTTTCCAGATAAAACATATATGAACAGTTTCTTATTTACAATATTGATCTGTTCCAAGAGGCCCCCCCCAGGAATAAAGGTACAAATAACAAATACACAAGCGTGACTCACTTCGACAAATATACAACAGATAATACAAATGCACAGCCTATGTACAGAAAGAAAAAAAGAAAACACAAATGCACTAAAACTAGTATCTACTATAAGTAGTTTAAACCGCATAATTGAGTGAATATTCATAATATATTTAAAGATGTTAGGTATTTATGATGTATGGTTTCTCATTTTATTGATGATGGTTCTTATTATTACCCATAGAGCATTTTACTGATCGATCGGTCGATCGACTTCCTTGTCCTTGTCAGTATTATCAGATTGTTTTCAGGGCCTGAATGGCAGGTAATTGACTACAATACGAATTGCTCCCGATAGTTAACTTGCACCCTTCGTGGTAGCTGCTGCTATCGGTGTATGAAATGTGTGTGTGATTGGTGTAATGTGTACAAAACAATGTAAAGCGCTTTGAGTCTGTGAAAAAACCAGGGAAAAGCGCTATATAAGTGGAGTCCATTTACCATTTACAAGTAACTAAGATTTTGTTTTCTTTTCTACAGCACGGTGGGATGGATACTCTGGTGTTATTCACACATACACTGAAGGAGAAAATGTGAACATATGCATCGCCTACACTGTCTACGGAAAGCAGAAGTTTTTGTGTAAAGGAGAGTGTAAAAAAGAGGAGGACATCCTCATTGAAACTGATCAGAACAGAGGACAGAATGGCAGATACAGCATTGAGTATAGAGAAGGATCCATATTTGGACTGTATGTGACCATCACACAGGCCACCCACGGCGGACACAGGATATTACCAGTGTGGTTACGGCAGAGCTCTGTCTCCAGATTCCAATCAAAAAACAGCCTATTATTTATGTAGATGGTGGTAGTTTGTTTTATATTAAGTAGGCTAACGTATAACTATTGTAAAATCATGTGATATAAACTCCAATAGCTCTGGAATTAAGGTAGTACCACTTTAAAGCTCAGTAAAATATCCGTCTGTCTGTCTGTCTGTCTGTCTGTCTGTCTGTCTGTCTGTCTGTCTGTCTGACCTATCATTGAGTTTTCCTGCTCCAACCTTTTCCACTTTCTGTCCCATCAGCCTCCACCCGACCAACACCAACACAGACCGTAATGTCCAGTTCACCTCCATCAACTCTGCATGAAGTCACAGGTTAGACATAATATGTGTTTCTGTCTGTCCGTCCCGTCCGTCCATCCATCCATCCATCCATCCATCTATCTCTCTATCCATCCATCCATCCATCCATCCATCTATCTCTCTATCCATCCATCCATCCGTTTCATTGAGTTCTCTCCAACCTTTTCCACTTTCTGTCAGCCTTCACCCCACCAACAACACAGCCCTTCATCTCCAGTTCCCCTCCATCATCTCTGCATGAAGCCACAGACCAGCTCACAGGTTAGAAATACTCCTTCACTTATTTATACATCTCTTTTACATTAGTGAGAGTATGATGAAGTTAACATGATGTAAAGTCTGTCCAGTTTAATAGATAAATTCAGATTTTTTGCAATTCTTTTTTTGGAAACAGTATTTATCTCATACAAGATAACACATTTTCGGAATATCCCTTGCTTTTTGACCCTATGTACACCCCAAGCCCCAATCACAGCCAGTTTCTACCAGCATCCAATGCGGAAGTGACAAAAATTGTAGTTCACCGACTGGCCACTAAGGGCAGGTTTCAAAAGAGCAATTTCTCATTGACTCCCATTTTAAATATGCCGCTTTCACAGCATTATTACACCTATTTAAACCTGCAGTGTGTAGAATTTTGGGTTTTATTTCCTAGCAGATTTTGTAGAAAGTAATTATAATATCCATAAGTACATTTAATTTAGTGCATAATAGCTGAAAACAATGTTTTGAATTAATATTTTTTCCCTTAGAAGGGGTCTCATATATGTCCATATTTCTGCATATTTTGGACCAAGGCCTAGTGTCGCCATCTTGAAAGTGTCATAGTTGGAATGTCATCAGGTGCATTGTTTAAAATGTAGAACTGTTCTTGTCCTTGAAGGCCACTGTAGCTTCTGTTATTATTCGAAAGGGTTGGGTTACCCAGGGAGTTTTGCATTCTAGAACTTTGAAGAACTTTCTTGATGATGTCATATTACACACTGCACCTTTAAGGCCTGGAACAAAAAAAAATTCTTGTTTGTATGTTTAGTTCATATCTGAATGCCAACACTGAGGGGGTGAATTTTTTACCCCTTATGCCTCTCTCTCTATCTGTTCCTTCCCATCCCCCTGCCGTGGTTACTTCTGGCTTCTGGTTGTGTCCTCTGGTG
>CM047514.1:5172210-5174710 GCA_026122265.1 Ammodytes dubius | reverse complement strand
CACAACAGACACAGACAGACAGACAGACAGACAGACAAGTCCCTATCTATCTACCTCACTTCTCTGCTAATCTGAGGCAGCAATAATGTGGCATCTCCCCCAGGCTTTTACTAGAATCTGCCTCTTATCACTGGCAACGTGTCAGTCGGATACACACATGTTCTGCACGATAACACATAGACACACACACAGTCCACACACACACACACACACAATTATCTCGGTATCCTGAGGGATAATTAGAGGAGAGTTCCCCATAGTTCACTGAATCCCAACATCCTTCTGCCACCATTAAAGCATGAAGTTGCCGGAACATTATGTGAACTGGTGTGTGTGTGTGTGTGTGTGTGTGTCAGTTGTGTGTGTGTGTGTGTGTGTGTGTGTGTGTGTGTGTGTGTGTGTGTGTGTGTGTGTGTGTGTGTGTGTGTGTGTGTGTGTGTGTGTGTGTGTGTGTGTGTGTGTGTGTGTGTGTGTGTGTGTGTGTGTGTGTGTGTGTGTTGGAGCGATAGAAAGGGGGAGTTGGAATAGACATGACAGTTGTTTTTAGGGATGAGATGTTGTAGCAGACAGCTTGTCAGTTGGATGGACAGTGTGTGTGTGTGTGTGTGTGTGTGTGTGTGTGTGTGTGTGTGTGTGTGTGTGTGTGTGTGTGTGTGTGTGTGTGTGTGTGTGTGTGTGCGTGCGTGCGTGCGTGCGTGCGTGCGTGCGTGCGTGCGTGCGTGCGTGCGTGCGTGCGTGCGTGTGTGTGTGTGTGTGTGTGCGTGCGTGTGTGTGTGTGATGTACAAAGCAGTGTTAACGCTTGGTTGAGCATGTCGTGGGCCCGTAGCCTACATTAAGATTCCTCTTGAATTTCAAGCTACTTCGAAAAAAACAACTGCAACAGGTTCCAAGCAAATTAGGAGTCCTTATTTTTTTTTATTTTAATAAGTTTTTATAAGTTGTAACTAGACCACAACAAATATGAGGGCAGAATAATCGTAAAGCAAAGTTAATTGGCCAGAAAAATACTCATAACCCAAAGCTTAATTTCATAAAAACATTGGTGGACTGTGTAATGCCGAGTATTCGCCGAAAATATACTTGCTTTTTTTTTAAAGATTATTTTTTGGCATTTTCAAGCTTTATTAGACAGTACAGAGTTGAAATGGGGAGACAGAGAGAGAGAGAGAGAGAGAGGGGGATGACCTGCAGTAAAGGTCCACGGGTCGGATTTGAACCCGCAACCACTGCAACGAAGGCCGGAGCCAATATGGTACGCGCTCTATCCACTACGCCACCAGAGCGCCCCAAGCATGTATATCATAGGCTTAAGATACCTTGTGTGTGGTGGGCAGAGGATGGCAACTCATGTCAAGAATCCTGCTGACGATTATAAATGAGAAAGTGATTCAGAACAGATAATCCATGTCTGTATCGGCAAAGTGACTGTTTAATAAACATGTATCCTGTACTTAAAATTCCATCAGTGAAAAATATATCGATATTATTGAGTTACTTTCAGAGGCTCGCTAGCTGCTAAAGACAGCCCCACTTCAGCCTTTATTTCCCTATTAATTAAGATTCCAGCACGCACACACAAAGACACACACACACACACACACACACACACACACACACACACAGCATATACCAGTTCACTAAATGTAGCTGCACAGTCAGGCAACTTCTTGCTTTAATTCATAGCCTGTTAGAATCACCCAATAAACTGATATGTAAACTCAGGGTATGTAAACAGAGGGCCACCGTTCCTAGCAATATACCTGTTTACAGAGCCTATAGGCTGTGTATTAACACTAGATGTTTTAGACAGGTAGATATTCACTGATTTTGACGAATCGCTGACTTCACCGTTAAAGACCTTCTTCACCGGTGGCAATAGGAAGGTGTATTGAACTCTGAGATCCTATGTAGTATAAATGTGCAAACATTTTAGAAATCGGTTCATCCTAGCCTGAGAAAAGGCAGAAAGTGTTTTATGGTCTCACTGTCTAACCCTACATTTTCCTTACTGTGACATCACAGTAAGGGTTAGGATTAACAGGAGAGCTGGGCCAAGGGAAGACTGAGGAAACACTGAGGGAAGAAAAACCTCATTCATTATATTATAATAGTAAGTAAGTAAATAAGTAATAATAGCAATTTTAGAATGATAGAATGCCGGTTCCGTATGGGTATTTAAAACGAAATAAAAATTCCAACCAAATCAACACTTTCTCTTCATGTAGAACTAAAGTAATAGTAGTCGTGTGTGTGTGTGTGTAGTCAGTTGGCTCCCGATACAAGAAGGGACCGACCATGGACTGAGTGAGTGAGTGAGTGATTTTTGGAAAAGCCCTCTTCCTATTAGTCACGCAGAATTTGAAATGTACCCATCGATGCCAACAAGGTATTTAGACGGCAGCCCATGTTTACCCCACTGTGCTAATGCAGCCAATTGGCAGCGCACACACACACACACACACACACGCACACACACACGCACACACACACACACACACA
>CM047514.1:5145950-5164610 GCA_026122265.1 Ammodytes dubius | reverse complement strand
CTTCAACATGGTCCTTCTACTCTTCCATAATTTAGTGTCCGCTCTGTTGAAAACAAAGCCACTAACTCCTTATTTTTGGGGGGTGTATTATCGTGTGTGTGTGTGTGTGTGTGTGTGTGTGTGTGTGTGTGTGTGTGTGTGTGTGTGTGTGTGTGTGTGTGTGTGTAAAATAATATATGTCTTTTGCCTTAAAAGTATCTGTTGCCTGCTGATACAATATTACAATCAAGTTAAGCTGCCGTTCACTTGTTGATGCCACAGTGTGTTCATAATCATAACGTCAGAGCCTTTTGTTATTGAGTGTTTTAAGTGAGTAAGGTTCAGATAATGGGGGTCCAAGGTTCCTTCGCACACGCTAGTTCAGTTATTAGTATGTACATATTATAAATGCTTAAACATTAACCTGGTTGGTATGGGTTCACTAGACCGTAGCCTCTGTGAACAAAACCGAAAACAGTCCCTTGTGTTTGGATTTTATGCTTTTGTTTGTCCAATGCTGTTGTCAATTCGTCAAGTCAATTCAAATGTAACTTTATTTTTAACTTTATTGATAATTTTTTTTTGTGATATACATACAGAGGAATCCAAAACACATTTCTGTCCCACGCAAAGTGCAATAAGTACTTAGAATAAAAGTAATATATTACAATGAATTAATTCTAAACACTGCAAAAAGTTAAACGAAACAGTGTCGAAAACTAAAAAAAGATTTCTCCCTCTACTCTGCTACTATAGACTCCATTTTGTCCAATCTCAACATCACAACTCTCCAGACATTCCATTCCAGAACTTCCATGTAAAAGTGACTCACACAGTTTTTCGACTTGTAATTCGATTTGTAAAGGTAATTCTGTTAGGGCTAGGAATGGACTGTGTGTCGGGCATGTTGTGAGCTTTAAGATGGGCGCCTTGCTTTCTGCATAACGCTGCGTACCTAATGTTATTAAAGATGTTATAGGCTTCGCTGTCCTACCCTGCGTTCCAAATCACATACTTTTTTTCTTTTCACTACACTACATACTAAAGTACAGAAGAGTTTTAGGGCCACAGGAGAGAGAGAAAAAAAATCAGATGAGGAAGATTTTTTTTTTTTTTCGTTATGTCGAGAAATGTCAAGAATAAAGACGAATACACCAAAATGCCATTGCAGTTAGTGGGGCATTTATGTGTTTTCAGCATACTACAATTGACGTCTATGTATTGGAACATCCTAAATCTTTTTCTGGCATACTAAATAGTAGGGAAGTATGGGGATTGGAACGCAGGGCTAGTTTTTTTTATATCCATGCTCTGACTCTGAAAATGGAATGCACTTTTACAGTATAATGCCCCAGTCAGTATTGTATTATTTTGTTTTGTGCCATCATGCTTTGGACACTTCTGCTCAAATTAATGTTTTCTGATATAAGCCGAGACAATGCAGGTGAATAGGGCTAAAATTGTACTTTCAGCTCTGGAAAAAATGAAGAGACCACTCCAAATGTTCAGTGTCTCTCGTTTTACTATTTATAGGCATATAGTTTGAGTAGAATGAACATTTTGGTTTTATACTATAAACTACTGACAACATTTCTACCAAATTCCAATAAATTTTTTTTCATCATTAAGAGCATTTCCATTAAGTAATGTAGAGATGAAAATGTAAGAAAAATCCAGACTGGTATATACTCATGAAACTTTCTAAGGTGATAACTTAAATTAAAAACAATAATTTTTTGTATTAATTTTTTTCCAAAAATATTTGAATGAATTTGCAAATGTGGCAAATATCAAACTAATTATGTCATTTTCATTTCTTTAAAAATCAAGATGTTGGATGAAGCCAGAGTTAAAATCGTTATTGCGTTTTACAGCATAAAAAAGTGTCCAAAGTTTTTACTGAACAGATTGTGGATACAGCCTTTTTTATATATATAAATCAAAACAAACTATGTACAGGTCTTTAAAAAATGCATTTTCAGGATATTTTTAGGAACAAAATGTATCATAAATCAGACAATCAACAACATACGAACAAATCCTTCTGTAATAACCTTCAGAATATAGTGCTAAGAATGATCATGGAAAGTTTTCTTGACATAAGTGCTTTAGAAGTTGAGATTTCTGGTTCAGAGTATTGAAAAAAATATATATAGTTTCACTTGCAGTGTCTCGCTTTGGGTCAATATTTAAGTGCCTGTCTTTTTTTGATGCCTTTTGTTGTAAATTCTTCCATCTAAAAGTATTGTGATATACAAAAAAATGTGGAGCCTGACCTGTCAATACAAAACTGTCACTAACTTTGCATCAATATTTTGGAAGGCTACTAAAACAGTATCCCAAACCTTCTCATGGGTTAACTACTTAAGCCCTTGTGACATTTTCTGAAGTGCTGAGTGACAATCGGACTCCAAAAATGCTTTCGAACTATCACAGTGCCTTCCAGAGCGCTGCTTTTTCATTTACAAGTTACTGTCAAATTCCTTTCTGCCTCTTGCCTTGTGCCTAGCTTCATATTCTGGAGAAAGAACTGGAGGATTATCATGTGCTACAGTGTTGACGTTTGTGTGTGTATTTTTTTTTATATTTAAATCTGCCTCTGCCTTTTCAGTTAAATTCTTTTTTTTATGACATTTTAAATTCAACTTGAAAAACTGATATCTGCTCTGATTGACGTAGGCCTATTAATAGTGTTATTTCGAAAGCTCTGTACACTTGAACAAGCATTGTAGGCAGCAGCCAAAAATGTAATAATTATTTTCTGTTTATATTCAAATAAAAAGCGATTAATGTGGTAACCTGCTATTAAACGTTGTAAAATAACATCGCTGATCCAATATAATAATAACTATTTGTTGCATAAGTTAGCAACCATTGTTGGCTGGTTGCTATAGTAATGCTAAGTGTCATAGATGTGTGATACTTGATAGCCAATACATCAAACGTAAATAAAGTGATAGTACGTATATTTTTACATTATCGGCTCTGGTTATTAAATTTTTTAAAGATTTTTTTTAAACCAGGCCAATAATGGGCAAAAAGTTTGTACGTTTTTGCTTCAGAAATACAGCCCTGGAAAAAAATTAAGAGACCACTCCAAATGTCCAGTGTCTCTTGTTTTACTATTTATACTAGGCATATGTTTGAGTAGAATGAACATTTTGGTTTTATAATATAAACTACTGAACACATTTCTACCAAATTCACAATACATTTTTTGTCATTAAGAGCATTTTCAATAAGTTATGTAGAGATGAAGATTCAAGAGAAATCCAGACTGGTCTCCGCATTTTTTCCAGAGCTGTATTTGTGGTTAATTATGGTTTTGGAAAGTTACTGCATTTTCTTGGCTGCTACGAACTTAACACATATGTGCTAAATATTTCAGTTGGGTGCCTTGACTTTCAGAGTAACTGGGAAGTCCCTTACTTCCCCAGATGGGCCTTTAAGCCTATAACCGCTCAGATGTTTAAAAAACTAATAATTTGCCTTAAACATTGCTTCTGGTTTTTCTGTTAATAGGAATTGCTCCCACGATTTACATTGTTACTCTGTTGACTTTTTCAAGGGGATGCTGTACTTTTTTTTTCTTCTTTTTTTTAAAAGTGGTATTTGAAAAAAAAATGCAAATGTGTACAAGTATTTATGAATGGATGCTGTATGCTATTAAACTTAAGATAAAACTAAGGTTTGCTGTCCTGAGTTTGTGTATACTATCTATGTTTATGTCGAAATGCGAAATGCACACTCATTTTGAGATAATGGCCGTTAAAGATGGTTGTATAGGAGAAATATACATATGCTTTAAAGAACAAAATGTATCATAAATCAGACAATTAACAACATGTGAAAAAATCCTTTCTGTAATAACCTTCAGAATAGTTCAAATAATGATTATGGGAAAGTTTAGTTGATGTAAGTGCTTTGGAAGTTGAGATCTTTGGTTAAGAGTATTGAAAATAGATGGTTGTATAATGTATAGGAGAAATATACAGACGCAAACAGACAAGGTTTAGTCAAAACACCTTAATATGCTATACATTTTAGACCTTTTATTTACACTTTGAAAGAATACATGTTATGGAGGCAAAATAGACAAAATAAATCTCAAAATGGACCAGTGCTTAGAAAGATAATGCTTGCGTAACTGGTAAAGTGAGGTAAGACACACACAGAGAATGCATCTGGTTATCACAGCAAATAGACAAGTTCCACACTGAGACGAGAGGTTGGCAGTCACAGGAGAGGTAGAAATGGAGAGGGAGGGTTGGACAGTCCTGAGTTTTCACTGTGAGAGGCTTCTCTAAGGGCTACAAGACATAATTGTTATCGTGGCAAATTTAAAGGTGCAGTGTGTAATATGACATCATCAAGAAAGTTCTACAAAGTTCTAGAATGCAACGCTCCCTGGGCTTTCGAATAATAACAGAAGCTACAGTGGCCTTCAAGGACAAGAACAATTCTACATTTTAAACAATGCACCTGATGACATTCCAACTATGACACTTTCAAGATGGCGGCACTAGGCCTTGGTCCAAAATATGCAGAAATATGGACATATATGAGACCCTTACTAAGGAAAAAAAAAATCAGCTATTATGCACTAAATTAAAGGTACTTATGGATATTATAATTACTTTCTACAAAATCTGCTAGGAAATAAAACCCAAAATTCTACACACTGCAGGTTTAAATTGTATTTTATGTTATTGTATAATGTATCTGTTTGTGTTTAATGTATATTATCTCTTAGCCCTCGAGTCCTTCTTCTCATCTCCTAAGTAGCTTTTGTCACTTGTCAGGCCGGTATTGTAAATTAGAACTTGTAAATGACTTCCCTGTAAAAAAAATGAAGGTGAAATAAATAAATGAAAATCAGCACAGAGCAGCAGAAAACAGCCATAACCTGATATCTTACATCCCTCGGCCAAATCTCTATATATAAAACACTTTCTCGTATTGAATTTCCCCCTATCCAGCGTCTCCTGCTACAAAGGAGCTGCAATGCCATCGATTCACTTGTTCTTATAATAGATGGAAACAATAATGTGCTGTTTCTCTCTCCTCTGCTGACCTCAGATCAGGTTACCTGTGTTTGGGAAGCTACTCTGAAAGCATGCCTGTCTGTCTGTCTGTCTGTCTGTCTGTCTGTCTGTCTGTCTGTCTTTCTGCCTGTCTTTCTGTCTATCTATCTGTCTGTCTGTCTGTCTGTCTGTCCTCTGCTTACCTCAGATCAGGTTACCTGTGTTGGGGAAGATACTTTGAACACTGGATGAAGTTGAACTAGAGCAAAGCTTCTCTCCCTATTTCAACTCTGTCTCTACACTATCAATAAAGCATAAAAATGCCAAAAAATATCTTTAAAAAAAAAGAATAATAATAATTGACAATGTACATGTGATTTGAAATTATTGCCAAATATATATAAAAAAAGAAAGTCACATGCCAGTTTATTGCAGCATCTAAAAAGTTGCAAATGCCAAAAAAAAAAAAAAAGACTCCAAGAATGGACTCAAAAATATGATTGCACTGATAGCATAGATAACTGTCTCCAATTGGTTTTTTTAAAAATGCTTCATTTTAGGGGAAGAACATGTTTTGTTTACCTCAGTGAGTCCCCAGGGGCATTGTGGGGGATTTCAATACTTAGTTCCAGGTGCTATTTACGTTCCAGTTCCTAAAAACAGTCTGTTGAATGAGCAGTGTCTAACCTACAAAGAGAAGCAACTAGGTCCATGTTGTTGTGAAACCTTAAATGGTATACCTTAGTTTTTTTTAAGTTAAGTGTATTGTTAATGTTAAAAAAATAATAATAATACAAATATCAGGGTGCTCCGGTGATGTAGTGGATAGAGCGCGTACCATATCAGCTCCGGCCTTTGTTGCAGTGGTTGTGGGTTCAAATCCGACCTGTGGACCTTTACTGCAGGTCATCCCCCCCCCCCTCTATCTTTCTCTCTGTCTCCCCATTTCAACTCTGTACTGTCTAATAAAGCTTGAAAATGCCAAAAAAATAATCTTTAAAAAAATTTAACTTACAATGAAACGTACTGTTCTAAATGAAATTGTTATATTAGTAAATACTGTTATAGCTGTGATCTTGATCTGTTTAAATTTTACTCATGATCACAAGACACACCATCTCTGCCTCCCATAGTAACTGCTATCGTTATATTAGCGGTGCATGTGTGTAGTCTGTGTAAATATACAGTTTATGAATGTGTACTTTGCTTCTGTTTGCGATCAGTTCATACTCAATGCAAGTCACATAACAGACAAAGATAGCTGATCCACCATCAAAGGGCTGAGATACAACTATATAATATTATAATTGTAATCAAGTTTTTCCCTGTTATTGTAACATAAACTATGGGCCTATATTTATTACCTTTTGTGTAAGGCAAGGCAAGTTTATTTCTATAGCACAATTCAGACACAAGGCCATTCAAAGTACTTTACAGGGCCATGAAATACATCAAGATTAAAATACATCAAGTCTAGAAGAGACATTAGAAAAGCGAATGAAAAATATGAATAGAAATTAAATAAAAATTACAGGTTAAAAGGGAAACAGAAAAGTCTTCAGATTTGATTTAAAGGAGCTGAGAGTTGCAGCAGACCTCAAGTTTTCTGGGAGTTTGTTCCAGATATTTGGAGCATAAAAACTGCTTCTCCTTGTTTAGTCCTAACTCTGGGGACTGTAAGTAGACCTGTCCCAGACGACCTAAGGGCTCTGGACGGTTCATAACACATCAATGCATGTAGTGAAGGTTCATGTACGATTCAAATGCAACTGTAGGCCTACATGTTAATGCTACGAATGCGTACTATATATAAAGTGTGTGTGTGTGTGTGTGTGTGTGCGTGTGTGTGTGTGTGTGTGTGTGTGTGTGTGACTGTGTGTGTGTGTGTGTGTGAAAGTTCATGTAATATCCCAATGCTACTGTACATGTTAATGCTACGAATGCATACCGTGTAAAAAGCCCTTTCACGGTTGAGTGGAAAAACAGACACGGACTTTTCACACGGATTCCATTCACGTTAACGGCTTAAACGTTTCAAAAATGCACAGCAGACTCAATGCACTTTTGGATCAGTTTTACTTACAGTAGTTTTCACAATCAGTGGGGAAAAGAAATGTTCACAACCATTTTCATTACTTTCGATGAACAACCCGACCAAGTAAAGTGCTGTGTAACAAATAGATAAAAACACATTGGACCATTGAGTAGAAAAAGTGTAGCCTATAAAGTACAAAAATCAACATTATCAAATCAGTCAAAATCACTATTTACAGAAACATAGTATCAGTTTTACAATCATCTCACAGACACCAAAAAAAAAGTGTAATTCATTCTCATGATTCATGATTTTAAAAAATTGTGCTTTGTTTCCCTTTATTAGTGCAAATTAGAATTAAGAAATGTAGTTAAAGATCGGTTTCCATGGGAATCAGGTTGCCATGGCTATATACAGACAGAAGCCGGCACGTCACACACACACACGCGCCCCGTTGGCACAATAACACTTGTCCTCTTAAAGGGCACTGTGTAATATGATATCAAACATGGATTCCTCCATAAGACCTGCCTGCTCAATGTACAAAATGTAAAATTAATATTTGTAATTCTCCGCTCAGGAGGTTAATTCAGATTATTGGCAGAGGTGATTTTACACCAATGAGGACATATTCATGAATGAGGATATTGATTTTAGCTAATAAATTACTTGTTACACAGTGTCCCTTTAACGCACATATTTAACAATCTACATTTATTCATATAAATATATAACTGTGATCAACTCTCAACACCGTTCAGCTTTACAGTTTGGAGTATGAAGCAAATATGCTGAGAATTCGGCTATGGCTCAGCTCAGAGGCAGATTTAATAACCTGGGGCCCCATTACATTTTTTTTTTTTTTTCTTTTTTTAATTCTGACATATTAATTATGTATTTTTAAAAATTCAATGCATTTGAATGACATAGGAATGCTTGATACATGATAATAGTAATTTTTATATTAACTAATTCTTATTTAATATTATATTAAACACATAATTATTGCGTACTATCCATTGGGCAAATTGTATTTTGATTATTTGGCAATGTAGTGTTTTTTTTTTGGGGGGGGGGGATTTTGCTTTATTAGACAGATTGTAGAGACAGAGTTAAATGGGGCAGAGAGGGGAAGACCTGGATTCAAACCCCGATTCAAACCCGGGTCTGCTGCAGGGCCTGGGTCCGGGGGGGCTAGGAGGGAGGACACCCTTACCCACTGGGCCACGGGCGCCACCACAGGCAATGTAGTTTTTGAAGAAAATAAGATACACAAAGGCCTTACGACTCAATCTGCCCCTGGCTCAGTTTATCAGTTTATACATGAAATACGAACAAAACATTTATCTAATACAATCAATGAAATTAATCTATTTAGGATTTTTTTTTAAAGATGGGTAAAAATCCCTGCAGATTCCCTTAGGCCCTGTGTCACCCTGAGGTCCATTCAAAGACTAAGGTTGCGTTCCGAATCGCATACTTTCTACTATATAGTATGTAGAAAAAAGATTTAGGATGTCCCCATTCTTGTGGCCAGATTTAGGATGGTTAGAAGTACCCGGATGTCCTACTTCATGCGGCCAAGATTGTTAGTGTCGAAAACTGCATCCTATTTGGGCGATTCTGACCCACAATCCAGTGCGCACGTGAAGTGACGTCACATCGACGAAGCCTCCATATGAAAACAAACGGGGATGCGACGGATATAAAAGCAAGAGGCAAGATCAAGGCGCAATGTTATGATGAAATAAGAGAGTAAAGTATGTCCCAAAAGTATGCCTACTGCATCCCAACTAGATTCTTTTTATCGTCGGGTGTAGTATGTAGAATAGAAAAAAGAAAGAGTATGCGATTCAGAACGCAACCTAAGTTTGCTGTGTATGAAATGTATTGAAGGACCACTGCACTCACTTACAGTACAAATCTATATATGATATCAAATATGGGCGTCTCAATAATCTTTTACAAAAATCTGATTCAAAATAAATGTTCATAAATATTACAAAATGCAGTAAAAAATAAACGTTTTTTTTTTTTCAGTCTCTATGGCAACAGTCATTGTTTTTATAGAACGTTCGGGCGGAGTAACTGCTGTGATTGGTTCAAAAAACTTATTGTGTCATAAGAACCAGAGCATAGCCCATAGCCTCAACTTAACCGAATGTTTTGTTTATCAAACTTAAATGACAATATCTTTCATTTGGATTGATAGATATGCCTGTAACTCTTTTCAGATGCTTTACAGGTGTATAGTGCATTGTAGTGTGTAATGTATGTTCTTCATGTTATGTCTGTCAGTGTCTGATGTCATGTCATGAAGTGCGACTGTGCCGCAAACCCAACTGCCCCACGGGGACAATAAAGTGTTCTACTACTACTACTACTTACTATCATGCAACAAAACTTCCCACGTTATACAAAGTTGGAATTATTTTGTGGATTTTGGTTTAGAGGGGCTTTAATAAGTGTCTTTGCTATACTTTGCTAATACTTCAATAGTTCCCTTAACCCTTTTTTGAGACTTTACACCAGTGACAATGTGCCACATCGGAGTAGGAATGCAGCCAACGTTTTATTATGTCCATTGAAGCCACAGTTTGGTGCCTGAAGTCCTTTCAAAGCGTGATCACACACACACACACACACACACACACACACACACACACACACACACACACACAGAATGTCCGTCCTCTCATTTGTAAACCATCTGGGGACGCGGGATGTGGTTCATTATAATGTGGTGATCGCTGGAAAGAGAGACATAAACAGTGGTCAAAGGCAGTCATGTGATTCTGTGTGTGTGTGTGTGTGTGTGTGTGTGTGTGTGTGTGTGTGTGTGTGTGTGTGTGTGTGTGTGTGTGTGTGTGTGTGTATTTGTGCAACTTTTTTTGTGAGAACCAATTAGAGCATTATGCCTTTAGAAGTGAGGGCTTTAGTTTTGATAGTCAGGGTAAGGGCTTAGGGAATGCATAATGTCAATGAGTTTCTCACAAGTTTAGCTGTACAAGAGAGTGTGTGTGTGTGTAGTGAGTGAGTGGTGAGTGAGTGGTGAGTGAGTGTGTGAGTGAGTGAGTTCAGTGAGTGAGTTGAGTGAGTGAGTGAGTGAGTGAGTGAGTGAGTGAGTGAGTGAGTGAGTGAGTGAGTGAGTGAGTGAGTGAGTGAGTGAGTGAGTGAGTGAGTGAGTGAGTGAGTGAGTGAGTGAGTGAGTGAGTGAGTGAGTGAGTGAGTGAGTGAGTGAGTGAGTGAGTGTGAGTGAGTGAGTGAGTGAGTGAGTGAGTGAGTGAGTGAGTGAGGTGAGTGAGTGAGTGTGTAGCTACTCACTCATAGGCGTCAGATTCCTTCATTCTCCGGTAGTATTTTGCCAGTTTGATGGAGAAGATGATTCCAGGGATGAAGAAGATCATACACCAGCCGAGACTGAACCAGAAGGCATTCTACAGAGAGAGAGAGAGAGAGAGACAGGAGAGAGAGAGAGAGAGAGAGAGAGAGAGAGAGAGAGAGAGAGAGAGAGAGAGAGAGAGAGAGAGAGAGAGAGAGAGAAAGACAATCTGTACTTTGTTGCAGTGGTCAGGTTCAAATCCGACCGGTGGACCTTTACTACAGGTCATCCCCCCTCTCTCTCTGTCTCCCCATTTCAACTCTGTACTATCTAATTAAAAAGTTTGAAAATGCCAAAAAATTATAATAATAAAAAAAATTATGTATAATTCTCGTATAGATTTCTGAAGAGCAGTGCGGTTATTACATTTAACGATTTTTTTTTAGTTTTTTTAGCCAATACTCTTCTCAAGCTCTTTGTTTCCCGTCCGGCACAAAACATATAGAAAATCTGATCTTTTGAAAAAATGAGTGATGGTGACATGCAGTAACATCTCGAACCTCCAACCCTTTGATCATCGGCCGACCCGCTCTACCAACTGAGCCACAGTCGACCCAAAATCTATGAAAATATCTAATGAAATAATAAAAAATACCAAAAAATAATCTTTAAAATAAAGTTCCTGTCCTCACCAGAGCCTCCACCAGGTTGGAGCAGAGTAAAGTCTGGACTGAGTCGACGGCCTGCGCCACCGGCCCGCAGCGGCCCACCTGCTGGGTGATCTGAGGGGGGGGACAGGCAGGGACGGGGCGAAATGGTTTAACGCAGTTCATATTCATATTATCATTTTAATATACATGTCTTTGCTTTTGTTTAGTGTGTGTTGGTTTCATACTTGTTTCTAATTTGCCTGTGTACTAATTTTATTGTGAAGTGTCTTTGAGTACACCTTGAAAAGTGTTATATAAATGTATTATTATCATTATTAGTGAAGGGGGAAGGACAGTCAGTGACGGGGCAAAATGGTTTAACGCAGTTCATATTCAATTTTCTTTTTTAATATATAAGCCCTTGAGATGAACCCATTTTGTGTTCGAGGGGAACTTAACATAAAAGTACAACAACAATATATTTAGAGCATATTTCAAATTCAAAGTTTTCAATAGAATTCTGTCAAGAGACACAGACAATCACAGAAAATTTCAACATAAAAATATAGAGATCTGCTGTGTATTTTCTTTTTTTTACCCTTACAAACTTTGCACATTAATTTACTTATACTAATAATGGCAACTGGATAAAAACGTGTAATAATGAAGTATAACAGTAGCAGAGAGGGTAGGGGTAGAGATGAGGAGTGCCATTAATATAGGGTGTCTGCATAATAGTTTAGGAAGGGGTACCAAGTTGTTTTAAATATTTTCAAAAAGGTGAACTCATATGTACACAAGCGTTGGACTTTCTCTGCCCTGCAGTGCATGTGTACAGTATGTGGAAGACTTTACCGTGATGTTGGCCCAGTCAGCGTAAACCATGAAGTAACTCAGCTGACAGTCCAAAAACACTCGGCTTTTCTACAGTAGGAAGAGAAAGAGAGAGGGGTTAATTGAAATATATTTTGTTTACAAATACTCATTTTTTTTATGTAAATTAATTTGACTTTATACAGTACATTATACTGTATAATAATAATAATAATAATAATACATTTTATTTGTAAAGCACTTTTCATAAAGTAATCTCAAAGTGCTACAGAAACCAGAAACAAAATAAACAAAAGACTAAGAGAAAATAAAATCAATGTATGTACATTTTGTTTTCTAATCCTGAGATGAGGGGGGGAGTTGTGATTGTTAGGATGCGTTAGCAATACTCTTTTTACAATTGGAAGAGAATTAAAATATCTCTACTTAACTATTATACAAATTTGCCCTCGTGGGACATTTAATAAAAACCTTGAACCTTGAACCTTGAACCTTGAACCTTGAACATTTATTTATTATAATTTGAATTGTTTTTTGTAAATAGTTTTTTGTATTATTTTATAAAGTATATTATACTGTATGTACGTTTTGTCTTTTAATCCTGAGATATGGAGGGAGATCCGATTGTTCAAATTTTTTTATTTAATTTTTTTATTTTTTTTAAGATATTTTTTTGGCATTCTTCATGCTTTATTGATAGAGACATAGGTGACATGGGACAGAGAGGGGAATGACATGCAGAGAATGACCGGGGACTGGAATCGAACCCGGGTCCGCTGCTGGGCCCGGCCCGGGGGGGGGGGGGCCCTACCAACTGAGCTAAGGGCGCCCCCTCATTTGTTATTATAAATAGTCATACCAATAAAGCTTTTTGACTTGAATTGAACAGAGAGAGAGAGAGAGAGAGAGTGAGTGAGTGAGTGAGTGAGTGAGTGAGTGAGTGAGCTAGAGAGAGAGAGAGGAATAGAGAGAGTGAGAGAAGGAGAGAGAGAAGGAGAGTAAATTCCACACATTCTTATCCCTGCCATACAGTGGGAAGTCATGAGGCATCAGTGGAACGAGTCGCCAGCTCAGAAAGTGGGATTCTGGGTAAAATCCTTTTGCTGTGACCAGTAAATAACTCCAACAGCATTATGATTAGTCCAGGCAGTTAGGAAGAGTTTGATTTGCATAGGAACATTCCATGCATAGAGGCACTATAAGTTTATTTTATCTGTTAAATCATACCGTACATCTGGTAATATTCTATAGTTCGTTTATTGTCAATAAATCCCATGAAAAGTTTAAAATATAAAATAAAAATGTGTCTTAATTAACCATGATCTTGGGCACAGTAGTTTATTTTGAGTCACTCCCTCGTACACACAGTCCTGGTGCAATAAATAGTCACGAGAGCACCTGATGTGTATTAATCCGCGGCTTAAAATAGTCCCCAAACACTCAACAGTTTTGATGGTATTTTGGCCAACTTTTTGCTAAAAACTACAATTCCCAGACAGCTTTTGAGGACATCACTACATGTTTTTTTGTTTTTTACAAATAGTTACATATTTGTAATTGTTATATTACATAGGAATATGGGTAAGCTGTTAAAGAAGTTAATTGATCTGTTGATTATTTGATTCATAAAATTCCTGCAAAGGTGAAACAAGTTACACTTTGAATCCCTCTGATTTTATGAACTTCAATGAATATAACTCTTCTGCCTTGTTTTCTTGTTGTGTTTTCTATATATATCTTACACTGATATGGGCCTGTGTGTCTGACAAAAAGTTAAATACATTGCAGTGGTCGTGGGTTCGAATCCGACCCGTGGACCTTTGCTGCAGGTCATCCCCTCTCTCTCTCTCTCTCTCTCTCTCTCTCTCTCTCTCTCTCTCTCTCTCTCTCTCTCTCTCTCTCTCTCTCTCTCTCTCTCTCTCTCTCTCTCCCCATTTCAACTCTGGACTATCTAATAAAGCTTGAAAATGCCAAAAAATAATTTATAAAAAAAATAAAATAAAAAATAAAAAAAGTTTCAACTCTAGACCTCTGAGTAGTGACTGATCCAGAGCACATTTTCCCCCACAGGCTGAAAGAGTGACCGATCACACCATTACACCCAGCCACACGGAGCACGTTCCCCCTCCCTGTCATGTGACTCCATTGGCCCTATAATACCATCCCTGTGTTCCAGTCCCAATTACTTCCCTACTATTTAGTATGCCAGAAAAAGAAAGAGTATGTGAATTGGAACGCAGCAGGGCATGTGTATAATACTCGGCTCTATATTTAATACTCACGGCCTTTACGATCTGTGACGTGTTTGTGTTGAGGAAGTCTTGTGCTGCTCCCACGTTGCTAAGCACCTCCCCCACTGTTACCTAGGAGACGGAATGGAGAGAATGAGCCAGGGAAAGAGAGAGAGAGAGAAAGAGAGTGATCTTTAAAGCTGCAGTGTGTAACTTTTGGGGTGTGTCAGAGAAGTGAACATTTTCGAAGGTATATTCTCATAACTGAATAAACAAACTTTCCTCACAGGAAAATGTGATCCCTGGAACACTGTTTGAAGTTAGAAAGCTTCCTGAAAAGTTACTGTTTCACTGGTGTTATTGTTTACAGCAGCAGGGCCCACAGTTTGGTTTACAGACATACTCTAGTCTTACGTTTGGTTCTAGGTTCCTCTAAAATAATTGGGATTTGATTTATGACGATTCGTAGAACATAGAAACAGCATATAGTGCACCTTTAAAGGTGTTTGTATACTGTGTGTGTCTGTCTGTCTGTCTGTCTGTCTGTCTGTCTGTCTGTCTGTGTACTCACATTGATTTTTTTCCGCAACCGATTGAAAGTTGTTGATGGTGGAGTTGATGTCCGCCTGAGGGCAAAAAGCAGAAGATGTTTAAAGGCCCTGTAACTGTAAACCCAAATCCACCAAACCATCATTATATGTAAAGCTCGAAATTCACTCATAGCATCTTTAAATAGAGCCCCTGTAAACCCATATCAACAAAATCTATTTATCTATCTATCTATCTATCTATCTATCTATCTATCTATCTATCTATCTATCTATCTATCTATCCTTCTAACTATGTCATGTGGGGAGTTAGTTTCATGATAGTAAAGCATCTGAAAAGAGTTATGGGCATATCTATCAATCCAAATGAATGATATTGAAATTTGATAAACTTAACAGAAATTACACAATAAGTCATTTGAACCATTCATGACAGTCCGATAGATAGATAGATAGATAGATAGATAGATAGATAGATAGATAGATAGATAGATAGATAGATAGATAGATAGATAGATAGATAGATAGATAGATAGATAGATAGATAGATAGATAGATAGATAGATAGATAGATAGATAGATAGATAGATAGATAGATAGATAGATAGATAGATAGATAGATAGATAGATAGATAGATAGATAGATAGATAGATAGATAGATAGATAGATAGATAGATAGATAGATAGATAGATAGATAGATAGATATGATAGATAGATAGATAGATAGATAGATAGATAGATAGATAGATAGATAGATAGATAGGTAGATAGATAGATAGATAGGTAGGTAGGTAGGTAGGTAGGTAGGTAGGTAGGTAGGTAGGTAGGTAGGTAGGTAGGTAGGTAGGTAGGTAGGTAGGTAGGTAGGTAGGTAGATAGATAGATAGATAGATAGACAGACAGACAGACAGACAGACAGACAGACAGACAGACAGACAGACAGACAGACAGACAGACAGACAGACAGACAGACAGACAGACAGACAGACAGACAGACAGACAGACAGATAGCTTCTCACCAGTTGTGGGATGATGGTCATTTCTATGTCAGCCTGTATCTTCCTCAGGTCCTCGGCCTGTTGTATAAGCTGTGACTGAATCTGGCCGGTCTGTAAACAAGCAACACTCTGTTAAGTTTCCTTACTAAAAAGAATTATATATAGGCCTATTAATTTTTTTTAAATAATGTTTTAGTTCCTCAAGGTAATAGGCTACTAATAAAAAAATCTAAAAAAAAATGTAGTAAACATTTAGGGCCAATCCCACTTCTCATTTTCACCCCTACCCCTAGTCAAAAAAGTTTGGACACCCCTGGGTTAGGGTAAGGGGTTTAGAGGGTTAGGGGTTAGGGTTAGGACGTTAAAGGGTGGACATTGTGTGTTAGTTACCTGAGTGGCGAGGGCGAGCTCCTCCAGTTGATCTGCTGTTGTGTTCAGATTGATGCTGGAAATGTTGTTCATCTGAAACAGACAACGAGTAATGATCCATGTAAGCTAGTGTGTTTATTCTAGATTTATTTCACTTTATGTGTAATGAATCTAGAATATATAATAGTTTAACTTTTTTAATTTAAGTGGACTGTTAAATATTTCTGAAACAGTCTCATTCCTCCTCTGATTATCATGTACAGTACGACATGTAACAGCAAATGAGACCATCAGTGCAAAAAATGCTATTTTTATATATTTCTTCTTAATGCCTTTGTCATGGGTATACGCTCACCCAAGAACAACAGCTGGCGTAGTAAAAACTCTACCACTTTTGTCCAAAGAAGGTGCAAGAATTAACACAAACTGAAAGTTCCTTGGAGCACCATTAAATTACAGTAAAAAAAAAACCTATTGCTATTGCTAGCGTCTTTGAGCATTGGGAAAAGCGCTATTTAAATTTGATGTATTATTATTATTATTATTATTATTATTATTATTATTATTATTATTATTATCATCATTATTATTATTATTATTATTATTATTATTATTATTATTATTATTATTATTATTATTATTATTATTATTATCATTATTACCTGTTCAGTGACCTGCGTTGAGTCCAGGTCTGTGGCCTTGAGGGAGAATGAACTGAGTTTGTCTGTGACTTCAGGGCTGAGGAGAGTCACACCAGACAGAGAGATGTCTGTGCTGTCGAACAACTGCTGGATCTGCTCTGTGTACTGGGGGGCAGAGAGGAGAAATATACACGTTAATAATGATGATATACACAACACAATGTCTCATAAATCAGACAATTAACAACATATGAACAAATCCCTCTGTAATCAGAGTGTGGGGCAGAGAGGAGAAATATACGTTAATAATTATGGTATAGGCTTGGTTTATTTTACTTCATATTTCAATGTACAGCTCTGGAAATAATTAAGAGACCACTTGACGTATTTGCATGGTATATTGTGCATTGTTTTTTTCTTTGCATTTGTTCAACATCGTAGCAAAAGGAGGCCACTCGTCAATTGATCTCTCGATTATAAATAAAAGGTAAAAAAAAAATGAAAATTAAATATAAGAGACTGCAGATGACTAGGGTAAAATATTGACTTTGCCTGTTGATTGCTTACATTAACACATTTTTTTTTTAGAAATGTTTAAATTAATATGCACATTTGGCAATTAAAAAAGTATTGTGTATGTAGTACCCTGAAAAGGGGAAAGTAAATTAAGACTCGTGACACGGTGCCCTCTTTGTTGTAGTTTACAAGAATGTATTCATATTTCAAAAATCTATTACATGTACAGGTCTTTAAAAAAAACAAGAAGAAATGTTATGGAAGCAAAATAGACATTGAAAATATTTGGAACAACTTTAAAGGACAATAAGGAAACTCACCTTGGAGACATTGAGAAGGTCTTCCAGGTTGACGAGCTCTGACAGATGGAGGGTCGTCCACAGAGGCTGGTTGTCCTGGCAATCACTGGAGAACAATCACACCAAGTCAACATCTTTATAATTTTTTATTTATTTTTTTATTTTTATTTTTTGGGCATTTTCAAGCTTTATTAGACAGTACAGAGTTGAAATGGGGAGACAGAGAGAGAGGGAGGGGGGGGGATGACCTGCAGTAAAGGTCCACGGGCCAGATTTGAACCCGCGACCACTGCAACGAAGGCCGGAGCCGATATGGTACACGCTCTATCCACTACACCACCGGACCGTCCCATCTTTACAACTTTTAGCGCAGTCTGGAACTGTTGAGTTTATTCTCTACATTGTATTTCGTCTTTAAATTGTGCTTCGAGGAACTTTCTTTGTGTTAATTCTTGCGCCCCCTTTGGACAAAAGCGGTAGTGTTTTTACTACGCCAGCTGTTGTTCCTGGGTGAGCGTACAATGCCCATGACAAAGGCTTTAAGAAAAACTATATAGAAATAGCATTCTTTACACCGATGTTCTCGTTTGCTGTTCCATGTCATTGATGATCACCAGAGGAAAAATGAGACTGTTTCAGAAATATTTAGAAGTTCCTCGTAGCACCTTTGATAACGACATTTTGATTTTATCCTCGACTCACACACTGAAAAACAAAACTTCCTCATCTAATTATATTTCTCTCTGTGGCCCTAATATTATCCTGTACGTACCTGTAGATATCTGAGATGTTTAAGTCGGTTTTCAATCCCAAACTCGGACCGATCTCCAGCCCTGGAATCAAACCGGGAGTGTCAATGAACTGTGGAGAGAAGAGAGAGGTGATAACAATATTAATGCAAAGACATTCTAACAAAGCGACTGAGCGGTGTGTTCAGGTGTATATATTATAGTGCTGCTACCTTTACCAGTTGGCTTTTTTTCCCTTTTTTAAATAAATGTTTTAATACATTATTTTACATTTTTTATACCGTACATTCTCTTTATATAACATATATACAGCTCTGGAAAAAATTAAGAGACCAGTCTGGAATTTTCTTAAATCTTCATCTCTACATAACTTATTGAAAATGCTCTTAAAGACAAAAAAATGTATTGTGAATTTGGTAGAAATGTTGTCAGTAGATTATATCATAAAACCAACATTTTCATT
>CM047514.1:5133450-5140950 GCA_026122265.1 Ammodytes dubius | reverse complement strand
ATTAGACATATGGAGGACATTACCTGTCATAAGTATAAATAAATAAATGAATAAATAAATGAATAAATACTGGAATAAATAATAAATAAATAAAAGAAGGAATAAATAAATACATAAATGATTAAATACATGAATAAATAAATAAAAGAAGGAATAAATAAAAGAAGGAATAAATAAATACATAAATAATTAAATGTCATTTATTTATTTATAGATTTATTTATTTACACATTTATTTTTATTTATTTTGAATTTGTTTTCGTGTTTTTTCTTTTCTTTTATGTATATTCTATGCAATGTAAAGTGACCTCCAAAAAAGCGCTATATAAAACCTATCAATTATTATTATTATTATTATTATTATTTATACTGTGTCTATATGGTATGGAAAGTGAAGCCCACTGAGGCAAATACAAATATACAATAAAACTGATTTGATTTGATTTACCATTACTAAACAGGCCCAAACAGGACAGGGCACATAGTAACACCTTGATGCAGTGACAGCTTGTCTAATTTTGTGAATTTTCAGGCAAATTCATTGCAGGCCCTCGTGGAGAGATGTTCAGACGCTACTGACACAGGAGCTTTGTTAATCTGTCGACAGTAGCAAACAGGGCATGTGCATTGTTGTTGTTTTTGGTGATGATGTCAGAAAAGAAAGAATGTCTTGCACTTTTCATCTCTGAGTTAAAAGTGCAAAGTTTCTCTTTGAAGATGTCATAATGAACCTGGAGATTTGTTTTTCGCCACCTGCGTTCCGCTTTACGGCACTCTCTAAATAAAGTACATTTACATTTACATTTACAATCATCCACAGCCTGCGACCCAAACAGGACAGGGTACGTAGTAACACCTTCTTACCTTGGTCCAGGACTCTGACTGACTGCAGTGCCGGCTCTAGTATTCCTCTGAAAGCTTTCTGGATCTCCTTTCCCAGCTGAGGCCCAATGTCTGACACACAGAACAATATGGTGTTAAAGGTAAAGTGAGTGATGGATTTATGTTAATATACGTGTTAAATCGCTCTATATTCATACAGTGATCACTTATATAGTGTGCACGCTTCATAACACAGGTCTCTCAGTCACCCGCTCTGCATGTAATCGGCAAATACACTTTTCAAGTATCCCACAACCTGATATCCGATCACAAGAGAGAATGCTACAAACAGGTACCCGTCTCACTGCCGGTGCACGCGCAGAGAGCGACAGAGGGGTGAATGTTTATGCGCCCACTATGGCGGAGCAGGTAAAAATCCTGTCTGTTTTGTAATTGAATTGCAGTTGATTAATGAATAATTGTCTGTATTAAAATGTCTGAAATCAGTATAAAAACAAGAACCTTATTATACAACCCCATTTAAAAAATACTGAACTATCTATCCCTTTAAATCACGCGATGAGAACAAACACTGTAACACATCAATTAGTTTGAACAAGGCGGTTCCTTTATATTTCACTTGACTAGTTCCCTGTTCTCACCATCTAGGTTCCTCGTTACCTCGTTCACTTAACAAAGGTCAGAGTAGGCTGTGTTACAAAGGGTATTTAGCTTTACCCATTGTAACGCTGCCTACTCTGACCATTGTAAAGTGAACACTGAGATTTCTTAAAAAAAAATGTATTCCCGGTAAAGGGTTTTTACTGGGAGTTTTTTCTCAGCCGAGCTAAGGGTGTAAGGGCAGGGTGTCATATTGTATCATATTGTATGAAATGTAAAGCCCACTGAGACAAATGTATTTGTGATTTTGGGCTATACAAATAAAACTGATTTGATTTGATTTGATTTAGCTATGGCGTGGCCCCTTTGTTTATATACCAGTTCACAGAGCCTAGGCTGTGTGTATATACCATAGATAGTATATACTAGTATCCGTGTTCTTACCATCTAGGTTCCTCGTCACCTCGTCAACGGTTTTGAAGCTTTCTCTCGTCACATTGTGAACTTCCTAGAGATCGGCGGTTGGAAAAACAAACACACACACTGTGAGGCAGTAACAGGTGACATACAGTATCAGAAGTGTGTGTGTGTGTGTGTGTGCGTGCGTGCGTGCGTGCGTGCGTGCGTGCGGTGCGTGCGTGCGTGGTGCGTGTGTGTGTGTGTGTGGTGCGTGCGTGTGTGTGTGTGTGTGGCGTGCGTGTGTTTTTGGGCGTGCATTTGTGTGTGTGTATGTGTGCGTGCGTGCGTGTGTTACAGTGCGAGTTACAGTTTGCGTGCGTGTGTGAGTGAGCGTGTGCGTGTGCGTGTGTGTGTGTGCATGTGTGTGTGTGTGTGTGTGTTAAAACAAACTGCTTTCAACGTGTGTTCGCCGGTTGTGGTTTCACATACATGGCCGAGTTTCAAGGACTGATTACGTGAGCTGGTCACACATGGCAACGTTTGCCTACCAACATGACACAGTCTTCTCCCAGCTAGCATTTTTTTTAAACGTCCCTTGTATCTTGAGATAAGGGTCTGTGTGTGTGTGTGTGTGTGTGTGTGTGTGTGTGTGTGTGTGTGTGTGTGTGTGTGTGTGTGTGTGTGTGTGTGTGTGTGTGTGTGTGTGTGTGTGTGTGTGTGTTTGTGTGTGTGTGTGTGTGTGTGTGTGTGTGTGTGTGTGTGTGTGTGTGTGTGTGTGTGTGTGTGTGTGTGTGTGTGTGTGACTTAAGATAAGGGTCCTATTGACACTGTCATTAGTCAGTGGAATGGCTGGAGAATTCAGGACCTGCTGTTTGCGTCTCACACAAAAGCCATTCACTCAAGACGAGGCAATGCAGGTGAATGGAGTAACATTTGAACTTATAAAATGGCGCTTTGAATGGCCTTGTGTCTGAATTGTGCTGTAGAAATAAACTTTTTTTTTTTTTTTTTTTTTTTAACCTTTATTTATACAGGTAAATCCCATTGAGTCCGAAGACTCTTTTGCAAGGGAGACCTGTTTTCCTTTCCCACGTTACCATTCACACACACATTCATACACCGATAGCAGGCTAACTATCGACAGGCTAACTTGCCTCGCCTTATAGATATCATCATGGAACCTTTCCAGTTGATTACTTAAAGCAGAATTTTTTTTTTGTATTACAGTCTTTCCAGAAATGTTTGAATGAATATACAAATGTGGCAATGTTCCATTTATTATGTGTAAGTTTGCATCTCTTAAAATTTTTTAAATCTAGATGTTGGATTAAGCCAGGGTTAAGACTATTTTTTTAGACATATTAGGGTCCCAAGTCTTTATTGAAACAATTGGAATTTTCGGCCTGTTTTTAAGAATATTTTGTTTCATAAATCAGACAATTAACTGAATATTTCTGCAATAACCTTCCGAATAATGTTGAGAATTATGGAAAGTTAAGTTGAGAATTTTGGTTCAGAATTTTTTTTAAATTAACGTTGAGATAATGTCTGTTAAAGATGGTTGAATAGGAGAAATATACAGACGCAAACAGACTAGGTTTAGTCAAATAAACACCTTAATGTACATGTTGGACCTTTTATTTATACTAGTATGAAAGAAAACGTATCATGAAAGCAAACTAGAAAAAAATCCCAATTTAACCAGTGCTTGAAAAAAACATATGTGTCTCGCCTTAATGTGAACAACCCTTTATGTAATGTTTGAACGTGGTTACTGTGTATGCATTAATGTCACAATATACCAGTCAACTTGCTCTGATAAATGTATGTATGTGTCCCCATCCTTATATAAACACACTTCAGTCCACAAAGGGGTTTTTCTTCTCACCTGAGGCACGGCTGAGAGGAAGGTGTGGATGTTTTCTAGAGACTTGGAAATCTGCGACGGACTTTGTTCAGCGCTAACTTTGAAATGTTCGTTACTTATGAACATGCATATATTCCCGGCGCTGCAAAAAATAAACACACACACACCAACACACACCACACACACACACACACACACACACACACACACACACACACACCCCACACACACACACACACAACACACACACACACACCACACACACACACACACACACACACACACACACACACACACACACGTTTGTCATGCTAGGACATTCATTGACATAATGCATTCCCTATCACCATAACCCTGACCATCGAAACTAAATGCCTAACCCCAACCCTTACACTAACCCTAACATAAACCTAATTCATACCTGAACCTTAAAACTTAGTGTTAACCCTCAAACAGCTCCTTTAAAGGCCTGTCCCAAAGTGAGAACCGGCTAAAATGTCCTCACTCCAAATATTTAAAACTCAATTGGTCTTGTCTTGAACATGAATAACAAGTCATTATGATGTTAAAAATACACACACACACAGAGACAGACAGGAGGACTGACAGACAGACGCAAACACACACACATTATCTCACAAACAATCACACACACTCACACCACATACACACGTACACACACACACACGCTCACACACACACTCACAAACACACACCCCTCTCCTCTCCCCCACACACACATACACACACACCCCACACACACACACTCCTCCCCACACACACACACACTCCCCCCCAACCCCACACCCCCCCCACAGACTCACAGGAGAATGGCGGTGGTGATGAAGGCTCCCCAGTAAAGCGTTCTCCTGCGACAGTGAGTGGACGAGGAGAACACACACACACACCCCCACACACACACACACACACCCCCCCCCCCCCCACACACACACACTCCCCCCACCCCCCCCCCCCCACACACACCCCCCCCCCACAGACTCACAGGAGAATGACGGTGGTGGTGAAGGCTCCCCAGTAAAGCGTTCTCCTGCGACAGTGAGTGGAGGAGGAGAACACACACACACACCCCCACTCCCCCCCCACCCCCCACACTCCCCCCCCCCCCCCCCACACACACACACACACCCAGACTCACAGGATGATAACGGTGGTGGTGAAGGCTCCCCAGTAAAGCGTTCTCCTGCGACAGTGGGTGGACGAGGTTTGTTCCTGGTACATCTTGCCTCCACAGTTGTCACAGCAACGGCAGCAGGCCAAGAAGAAACCCACCAGCAGCATCAGGACGATATACAGCACGCCGATCGCCACACACACGAGGAAGCCCACCTCATACAACAGCACCTGGGACACACACACACACACACACACACACACGGGGTCAGACACACACACACACAGGGTCAGACACACACACACACACACACACACGGGGTCAGACACACACACACACAGGGTCAGACACACACACACACACACACACACACACACACACACTTTTTTCATTTCATTTAACTTTTATTTATCCTCGAGAGACCAATTGAGGGGTGACCCTCATTTTCAATGACGTCGAGTTCAAAACAAATTCAAAGGAAAAACAACAATACATAAACAATATTCAACGCAAATACATCAAATACACAACAACAGGTGAAGAGAAAAACAATTGAAACATTTACACAGTGGTGAAGATTAAGTGGCAGCAATTAAAATTAAATGGGTGAAAGTACAATATAGCCTAATTAACACACACACACACACACACACACACACACACACACACACACACACAGAGGTTTGTACGGCTATACTTGTGAGGACATTCAATGGTAAATGGAAATGGTCTCCACTTATACAGCGCTTTTCCCTGGTTTTTCACAGACTCAAAGTGCTTTACATTGTTTTGTAACACATTCACCAAATCACACACACATTCATACACCGATAGCAGCAGCTAACGCAGGATGCAAGCTAACTCTCGGGAGCAATTTGGGGGTCAATGTCTTGCCCAGGGACACTTGGACATGTGGCGGGGAGACGGGGGATCGAACCACCGACCCTGCACTCAAGTGGCCGACCGCCCCCTACCCGCTTCGCCAAAGCTGCCCCCAATGACATAATAAATTCCTTAGCCCCTTACCCTAACCATCACAACTAATAGTCTATCCCCAACCCTTATACTAACCCTAACATAAACCTAATTCATACCTGAACCTTAAAACCTAGTGTTAACCCTCAAACAGCTTCTTTAAAGGCCTGTCCCAAAGTGAGAACCGGACAAAATGTACTCACTTTCCAAACAATGTCCTAACTTCTAAAGTCTAAAACTCAAATTGGTTCTCAAACACACACACATACAAACACATACACATACACACACATAATGATATGGAATAAAGGCTCAAATGTCTTGCCACACACACACACACACACACGCACACGCACACACACACACACACAAACGTACAGTTACATAAATTACAACTACAATGGCACGAATATCCCTTTACTAAGCCTTGCTGGGCTGAATAGCTGCATGTCTCTGTGGTCTGGTGTGTGACGTCACTGAACAGTAGTTTCTCTTTAGTGTGGCGACAATCAGACGGGATGAAAGACTCTCAGTAATCACTGGGCTTAACATTAAACATTCTCACATTACTACTGTAGCTCCAGGGAGTGTCTGCCTGCGTTCCAAAGCACATACTATTTCTTCTTACTACACTACATACTAAAGTACAGAAGAGTTTTAGTCTTTTTACTACACTACATACTAAAGTACAGAAGAGTTTTAGGGCCACAGGAGAAGAAAAAAAAACAGATAAGGAAGATTTTTTTTTCATTATGTCGAGAAATGTCAAGAATAAAGACGAATACTCCAAAATGCTATTGGAGTTAGTGGGGCATTTGTGTATTTTCAGCATACTACAATTGACGTGCATGTATTGGGACATCCTAAATTTTTTTCTGGCATACTAAATAGTAGGGAAGTATGGGGATTGGAACACAGTGTCTGTCTCTCTGTTTTGCTTTTACCCAAACCCTCATGAAGAAGTTATACACAACATCCGATAATATATGAAGCTCGAAATTCACTCATAGAATCTTTAAATAGAGCCCTTGTAAACCCATATCAACAAAATCTATCTATCTATCTATCTATCTATCTATCTATCTATCTATCTATCTATCTATCTATCTATCTATCTATCTATCTATCTATCTATCTATCTATCTATAGTATCTATCTATCTATCTATCTATCTATCTATCTATCTATCTATCTATCTATCTATCTATCTATCTATCTATCTATCTATCTATCTACAGTATCTATCTATCCATCTATCTATCTATCTATCTATCTACAGTATATATCTATCCATCTATCTATCTATCTATCTATCTATCTATCTATCTATCTACAGTATATATCTATCCATCTATCTACAGTATCTATCTATCCATCCATCCATCCATAATTGAGTTGAACTTACCTCTTTGATGAAATCTGTATTCAGCACATCTGGGTCCTTGACTGCTCTCAGGATCAGTTCTAGAAAGAAATTGGAGAGAATTTTTTTTTTAGTTATTTTTACATACTGTTGCTCTATTTGAACCAAATCAAACTTTGCAATACAAGGTGATGAACAGTAAGTTGAAATAAAGTAAGTAATGTAAAAATACCAATACGTTACAAGTATTGGACAGGTGTTGTAAACTAGCATTTATGCTAACACACTGTAAACAATGCATCTGGTTCGTCCAATGACATT
>CM047514.1:5090950-5128450 GCA_026122265.1 Ammodytes dubius | reverse complement strand
CTGACCATGTCAACCATTCTGTATTAAGCAGCTCATTTTGTGTATAAAACTCAGTCAAGACCCTGGCATTGCTCTGAGTAGGATGCTCTGGTCTTCTCTCCATGCATGAATTTTTGATTTTGATTTGATTCAGTTTTATTTCAGACATATCAAAAAAAAAAGAAAAAATTAAAAGCATGAAAATACAATAAAAAAATATGTTCAAATGATTTCACAAATAAAAATAAACAAAATAAACAAAATAAACAAATAACATATTGAATTGATAAAAAATGAATGAATGCTGCTGACCATAATCATCTGTATTGTACTTTGAAATTAAGTAAAGATTTGTTTTCATTTTGGACTATAGTGAAGTTTTCTTCAACAAAAAAAACTTCTTCCACATGTCCCACTGCAGAATACCCTCACACATACACCTGTACGCACACTTACCTGTCTACAGGTGGGACGGGGGGGGGGGGGTGGGGGGGTGAGGGGTGATGGACCAAATGAGGGTTGTTAGAGCGATCACCTCATGGCGCAAGATCAGTCTCGATGTGTCTAGAAACAAAACAGAATCAGAATCTTTGTCATTGCACAAAATATAACGGCATTGAGTCTCCAACCTTTATTTATACAGGTAAATCCCATTGAGTCCGAAGACTCTTTTGCAAGGGAGACCTGTTCCCATTTACACGTTACCATTCACACACCGATAGCAGGCTAACTATCGACATTCACACGAGGCAAGGTGGGTGAAGTGTCTTGCCCAAGACACAACAACTATGACACAAGTGGCAGGGCGGGGATCGAACCTCCAACCCTTTGAGTCTGAGTTAGAAGCTCTCAAACTTAGTGCAATTGTAATCAAACAAAACAAAGTAAGAATAGGTTGACAAGTTATAAAGTGATAAAAATTATAAATCCAGTAAGACTGAGCACAGATGACACACATTAATGGCATGGGGAACATTGGGGCGACTGTGGCTCAGTTGGTAGAGCGGGTCGGCTCTGACCAACGTGTCGATGGTTGTTGTGTGTCCTTGGGCAAGACACTTCACCCACCTTGCCTCGTGTGAATGTCGATAGTTAGCCTGCTATCTGTGTATGATGTGTGTGAATGGTAACGTGGGAAAGGAAAACAGGTCTCCCTTGTAAAAGAGTCTTCGGTCTCAATGGGATTTACCTGTATAAATAAAGGTTAAAAAAAAAAAAACCTATGCTGCACAATATATCGAAAATGTATCGTTATCGCTAATGTGGATTTAATGATAACAGTATCAGACTGCTTGTGTGAAGGCCACTGAACTCAACAACTGGGTCACACTAAACTGATCTGCTTTGTAAGTTTTTTTTTAATGTTTTTTTTTCTTATTCTTCTATCCGTATCGATATTTTAGCTGTTTATTTAAGAATGTGTTTGATTATATCAAGTTAGACCGCGATGATGATAGATATCCTCTAGAAAAAAAACCAGACTGATGTCATAAAGGTTGCCCCACATTCGCTAGAAAATTGCAACAGAAAAAATGTGATTGTTGAAATGGGAAATATGATTGTTAAGCAACTGCATTTCTAGTTCCTAAAAATCAACGTCCGTCCTTCTATATTATACATTTTTATATTATTTTACAATTCTAACCTTAACAAGGGGAACTTTCTGTCTGACATTTCAACATCACAGGAAATGAGAAATGAAATGTCACATAAAGTTCAGTTCGTTGTACTTGTCATTGTACAGATAACAACCATCAACCGATTCCAGCCCGCGGTCGTTCTCTGCATGTCACTCCCCCTCTCTGCCCCATTTCACCTCTGTCTCTACACTGTCAATAAAGCATAAAAATGCCAAAAAGTATATCTTAAAAAAAAAAAAAAAAACATAGACAGGCATATCGTTTTAGCTGTCCACCAATTTATACATCTATACATAATTTAACCTCCATGAATCAATCACCCAGTAATTTACACATAATAATTTATCATAATAAAATGGTTTATTACAACGCGGTTGGCTGGACTTCCGCCTGTGTGTTCACTATTTATGCTGTAAACACTGAAAAGAGATGCATCAGTGTGTGAAACCAAACCTGCATGGCTTCTGTTTTTTTCCATAACACCCCCCCCTCACCCACCCTTTTCTTTCTTCACTTTTTTCATGTGTATGCTATACTTGATGTATTTTAATCTTGATGTATTTCGTGACCCTGTAAAGCACTTTGAATGGCCTATTGTGTCTGAATTGTGCCATAGAAATAAACTTGCCTTGCCTTGCCTATATGCTTGACTAGTGACAGTAAAACTTTGTACTGCTTATACTGCATCTCATTTGAATATCAGGTATTTTCCAAGCGCGACTATCTTCACCGTATGTTTTTTAGAGCTGTAAATCTCTTAAAGGGGCAGTGTGTAGAATATGGTCTCACTGTCTAACCCTACAGTTTACACAGTTGTGATGTCACTATTGGGCAAACTGTAGGGTTAGACAGTGAGACCATAAAACACTCTTTCTGCCTTTCTCAGGCTAGGATGAACCGATTTCTAAAAAATGTGCACATTTATACTACATAGGATCTCAAAGTTCAATACACCTTCATATTCCCACTAATGAATTAGGCCTTTAACTAAACTTTCCATAATCATTGTCGGCACTATTCTGGAGGTTATTACAGAAGGATTTGTTCAATACTGTTATTTTTCTATTATATAATTTCTTCTTAAAACATGCAAAATGGGCGCCTTAGCTCAGTTGTAGGCGACCCCACCATGGCTCGCTGGCGCGACCGGTTCGATTCCACCACGTTCGAATTCTGCATGCACCCCTCTTGCCATTCAACTCGTCTTACCTATCAATAAGCTAAAAATGCAAAATTCTTAAAAAAAAAATGCAAATGAATGTTAAGACCTTTTGATTTATAAAATTAATAAAAAGGCCTTATCCCAAATCTTATATATCCTATCCACCTGTAGTGCCTCACCTTTCGGTAATAAGAGCCTACGTAACCTAGAACAACACAGAAACCTGGCATGTTTACTGTACTCTGTGTGTCTGAGAAGCTGCTCCAGGTCTGAGTAAATACTGAGGAAAAGGGTGTGTGATTAAGAACGCAAATACAGGAGTTCCAGTGTAAATAGCACACACGAGGATGTTAAATAAATAAAATAAATGCAGACTATTTAGTATTTTGATCTAGTGTATGTTGTAATATTGTCTAAAACTATACTAGAAAAATGTACAGTATGCAGTGTCAGGGGAGGGGGATTTACTACACATGTAAATTCTTAAGTATTGAATAATCCTATCGTTATAAATCAAACCCAAATCATTTTGAGGAACCTGGAACCAAACGTTAAGACTAGAATATGTCTGTAAAGAAAACTGTGGGGCCTGCTGCTGTAAACAACAACAACAGTGAAACAGTAACTTTTCAGGAAGCTGTCTAACTTCAAAAGTGTTCCAGGGATCACATTTTCCTTGTTTTGTTATTCAGATATGAGAATAAACCTTAGAAAATTTCACTTCTCTGACACACCCAACAGTTACATAGTGCCCTCTGCAATTATTTTTGTTTTGATAGTCAAATCAAAATGATTTAAAGGCATATTGAGCCTCTCTTTCAGCTACACTGTTTGTTCTATGGAACTATTATGTATGTACTCTGCATTGCTATTATGGACCAAAATATAGTAGCTAATACAGTAAGTTAGTAAGTAATTTATTTAAACTACAATACAACTATAGACACAGGATAGCAGAGAGAAGTGAACTTACCTTTACTTGGCTAGACGGTGAAGGACAGTCGCACTGCTCTGATCTCCAGTAATTTAGTTAGTGAGTGTGTGTGTGTGTGTGTGTGTGTGTGTGTGTGTGTGTGTGTGTGTGTCGTGCTGCGGTGTGTGTGGTGTGTGTGTGTGTGTGTGTGTGTGTGTGTGTGTGTGTGTGTGTGTGTGTGTGTGTGTGTGTGTGTGTGAGAGAGAGAGAGAGAGAGAGAGGTAGTTCTATACTCTCTTACAGCCTGTATAGAAACCTGATATGCTTCCGAGCCGGTTGGCAAGTTGAAGTTGTGTGTTCACTGGAGTGGAGAACACACCGGCTGCTATACAGAGACAGGGGAGGGAGGGGGGAGAATGGGAGGGTCTTATAGAGTGACGTGGGGAAAAAAGAGGTGTGTGTGTAGTGTGTGTGTGTGTGTGTGTGTGTGTGTGTGATGTGAGTGAGTGTGTGTGTGGGGGGGGGGGGGGTGAGTGAGTGAGTGAGTGAGTGAGTGAGAGTGAGTGAGTGAGTGAGTGAGTGATGTGAGTGAGTGAGTGAGTGAGTGAGTGAGTGATGTGATGATGACTGACTGACTGAGATGATGTGATGATGACTGATGAGATGACTGACTGATGATGATGTGTGGTGTGTGTGTGTGTGTGTGTGTGTGTGTGTGTGTGTGTGTGTGTGTGTGTGTGTGTGTGTGTGTGTGTGTGTGTGTGTGTGGTGTGTGTGTGTGTGTGAAGGAAAGGCAAAAACAAAGGAGGAATTAACCATCAAACAAATGGGATTTTTCTCGCTTTGTTTCCGGGATTTTTTTCCCTGGATTGTTAAAGTGTGTGCCCAGGGGGGGTGGAAACGGAGAGGTGTCAAGTCACACCCACATAGCAGTGCCAACAATAACTATGTGATATATATGTAGACAGGCTAGATGTATTAAAAGTGAGACACTGCATATGAATTGGGTTACATTTTTAACATAATATATATATCATTATGTAAATGCCAGTTGTTTACTTATACTTAAATTGTAGCCATGTTTTTAAGAACAAAATTTCATCATAAATCAGCAGTTAACAACATATGAAAGATCCTTCTGTTGTAGCCTTCAGAATAGCGCTAAGGAATGATTATGGAAAGTTTTAGTTGAGAAGTTTTTTGGTTCAGAGTATTGAAAAAAACTAATGTTGAGATAATGGCATTTGGAGAGGTTGTTTAGTAGAAATATACAGACGCAAACAGACAAGGTTTAGTCAAATAAACACCTTAATGTACATTTTGGAAACCCTTTATTTCATACTAGTATGAAAAAAGACATGTTATGGAAACAAAAAGACAAAAAATCTCAAAATTGACCAGTGCTTGAAAAAAAAAAAAAATTCACTCACCTTAAAGTAAATCTCTATCAAATCATTAATACAATCTTCAATTAATCCTTGTTAAATGTTATAATGTTGCTGTCTTGACTGCATAAAAATCGTTGTTTTATGTCAAGCAAATACTCTTACTCCCTCATTCTGCAATGACATGGTGTGCAAACAAGTAACAACACAGCCCAGAAATGCACCAGATATGTGGGAGAGATATGACACACTTGGGAAAGGGAGTTTTGGAACACACACAATCTAGAGAGTTATTTTGTAAGTATTGCCAAGAAATTGTCATAAATATTCCAAGCGGACATTACTGGCAACAGCAAAGAAATATTTTTTTTGATTCGCAATCGTAAACAAGGAGGATATAAGCCATATGTGGGAGAGACTTTGGAACAAGCTGAGACATGCAGTAAACTAATGGTTAACAGGCTAAACTAGCAGAGTATGAGAATTCTCTTTTAGTTAGGGTTAAAGGGGTTAAGTTAAAAATTGTTATTTCTTTATGATAACATATTGGTGCCCTAAAGTCTTTACAGCTATAACTTACCTTTAATTTGCTTCGGGCAAGGAGGACAAATTGTGACAAACTGTCAAGGAGAGAAACACATTTGCATAAAAGGGAACAAACAACACACACACATGAACACACACACACACACACACACAAAAACACAAAACACACACACACACACACACACACACACACACACACACAGTCACTTATATCACAAACACACACACACACACATACAGAAACACACAGACACACACAGTCACAAACACACACACACACACACACACACACAGTCACTTATCACAAACACACATACACAAAAACACAAACACACACACACACACAGTCACTTATCACAAACACACACACACACACAGTCACTTATCACAAACACACATACACACACACACACACACACACAAACACACACACACACACAGTCACTTATCACTGGCCTGATTTACCTCTAATCCAAAGTCATATATTACGGTCTGATCCTTTAAGCTGAAACCAAGAGGCTTTGTCATGTGATGACTTGAAATACTCACTCAGTGATTGATTGATTGATCTAAATTAATCAATTGGCCTCACCTGGAAACAACTGCACCTTGGTCCTGTGAGGTCATTGTTTCATCATCATCATCATCATCATCATCATCATCATCATCATCATCATCATCATCATCATCATCTATCATCAACAACCTTTATTTAAACAGGCAAACATTGCTAAGAAACAATGTCTTATTTAAGCAATGGCCTGGTAGGAGGTGAATGACCTCCTGGGGGGAAAGGGGAGAGGGAGAGAACAAGACAACACTGTACTATAGCCAGTAAAATCACACATGGACAACAATAACATATTCAACATAGCAACAGAAGTTAGACAAACAGCAGTAACATACAGCATAGCAATAGATAAGTGTACTAGATCACGGTGAGCTTAGACTGAAGCAGCTACAGGTGTGCTTTATACATTTGTTTCAACAGGTAGGGAGCCAGTGAGGGCATGTAGGAGCCATAATGTAACAATGACCAATAATGTAATACATTTTTTTTTACTAAGATATTTTTTTTGGCATTTTTATGCTTTATTGATAGTGTAGAGACAGAGTAGAAATTTGGCAGAGAGGGGAGCGACATGCAGAGAACGACCGCGGGCTGGAATCGAACCCCGGTCCGCTGCTGGCCGAGGCCCATGGGGGGGGGACGCCCTACCAACTGAGCTAAGGGCGCCCCCGTAATACATTTGTTTGAATGAAATCCTCTAATCTACAACTTTCAGCTTTGAATGAAAGTAAAAAACTATTGAAAGAATGCGTTCATTAAAAAATGCACTCTACATACAAGCAATTATCCCTTTAATGCATGAATTATGGACTTCTCTAAATATATTTAATAAAATTATTACGCTATTATCAAAACAAATATTTTGCTAACTTCATAATTTAATTACTGTTACATTATGGGCAAAACTGTATGACCTTTGTCCAGTTATTACATCAAGGATATTTTTACATTTTTTGTGTTAAATTTTGATTCATTGTCACATTAAGAGCTCTGGGATCAAGATCTTATCGCAACATGGAACAGCTTTGAAAAACAAGTGTTTGTTACAAAAAAGCTTTGGCTACTCAGCGCTTCTGGAGAAAGCTTGTCTTAAAATCAGTGAATATCTCCTCACAATCCACCCATTTTTTGTGGGTTGAAAAAAAATCTGGCGTTAACACACAGCCTAGGCTCTGTAAACGGGTAGGGGAGAACGGGGTAAGTAGGCACACTTTTTACTCTAGTGAGAATTGCTCATCACCAAAACATCTGTCAATAGCCATACCTACATTAAATTGAAGCTTAAGGTGTTGGCTTGAAATGTGTGTCTCTCTTTTTTTCCAACTTATTGTAATGAAGAAGTAATTTACCATCAAAGACACTCTGACACATTGTGACAACCAACCCCATCAAGGGGTCGGTTGTCACACACTATGGGGTTGTTTGTCACAATGTTATCTTAATGGGAAAAATCTTAAAAAGAAGGCAATGAGGCAGAACCAAATTTGAAAGTTTAATTGCATTGTCAAGTTGACAAATAGGCCTACATAACTTACTGTAGCCTTGGCAGCTGGTCTAGTTTGGGATGCACTGGGTTGTTTTGATTTTGTTGCCCTTTTTTCTTTTGCTTGCTAGCTGCCTTTTCCTGCTCTATTCTTTCCTTCTCTGGGGTGTCAGTGAGGATACAGCTTGACAATTTCTTTCGTTATTGGGTTCCTTTTCTGGCTGCAGCCTTGAGATAACATGTGACAACCAACCCCCCAAAAAATTTGACGACCAACCCCAACCTGAATTTCTTGCTAGCATCAAGGCCAACAACCATCTGACAACTAATTAGCTTGCTAACAACAATCTAAACTATAGCTTACCCTTCACACTTTCTGCGGGTAACAAGTGTTTTGTTATAAACCCATTGTGTAAAAGCCTAGAAGAAAAATACTGAGAAGCAAAATATTTTGAATTTGACATGAAAAACACAAAACATCCTCTCACCTGAAATGCAGCTGTCTTCCTCCAAGGAAGTCTATGTATGTGACCTCTGATCCCAATTCTGGACCTTTTTTATATCAACATTTCAGAGCTAGCGCGCTCTGGTGGCGAGATATAACGAATGTGACATCCAACCCATGTGACAAATTACCCCGTTCTCCCTATATCTTTTTTTTTAAGATATGTTTTGGGGATTTTTATGCTTTATTGATAGTGTAGAGACAGAGTTGAAATGGGGCAGAGAGGGGAGTGACATGCAGAGAGCGACCACGGGCTGGAATCGAACCCGGGTCCGCTGCTGGCCGAGGCCTATGGGGGGGACGGGACGCCCTACCAACTGAGCTAAGGGCGCCCCATAAACAGGTATATCTAAACAAAGCTCACACACTGTATTAACAGGAGACAGGAGATATTCACTGATTTTGACCTCAAGCGCTCTCTCCAGAATCGCAGACTCCACCTTTAACTCACATGACGCTAGTGTCAGTCTGTCTGTCTCCATTTTGTGTTTGTTGTGTTCGTGCAGTAGCTTACGGGTGACATGATGGCTCCATAGGGGAATATACAGACAGACAGATATGCCTCATCTGATATAGTTAACTCTTGCTATGGGCCTATTGCTATGGGCCTATTGCTATGTAGGCCTATTACATAACCACATAAGTTCACATTGCATTTGTAGTGCAAACAAGGTTTTTTTTTTTTTAGTAACTGCTACATACATCATGCATTACCTACTATTTTTTTTTTTTTTTTCAAACAAAAAAAATCCTATAATGGTAAATGGTAAATGGACTAGACTTGTATAGCGCTTTTTAGCCGATTTTCTCAGCCCCAAAGCGCTTTACATTTCTTCCCACATTCACCCATTCACACACACACTCACACACCGGTAATGCATATCTATGTAGCAGTTATTACAATTTTGTGAACCTTTTTGTAAAGTGTTACCACAAATAAACACTGGCAGACGGATATAAATAGCTCTGTGATTTGCATCCTTGAAAATTTGTTTGGTGTTAACTCTGAAACAAGGGCAGCAGTGTCTCTCTCACATTCCACTACACACTTTGTTGCAATAGGCAAGGCAAGGCAAGTGTATTTATAGCACAATTCAGACACAAGGCCATTCAAAGTGCTTTACAGGGGGCAAGATTAGAATACATCAAGTATAGAATAGACATTAGAAAAGTGAAGGAAAAATATGAATAGAAATAAAACATTTATATAAAATAAAAATGAAAGGTTAAAAGGGGATTCTCATAACTGAATAGACAAACTTTACTCACAGGAAAAATGTGATCCCTGGAACACTGTTTGAAGTTAGAAATCTTCCTGAAAAGTTACTGTTTCACTGTTGTTGTTGTTTACAGCAGCAGGGCCCACAGTTTGGTTTACAAACATATTGTAGTCTTACGTTTGGTTGCAGGTGCCCCAAAATAAATTTTAGATTTATGGTAGAATTATTAAATGTTTAATATTTTTATAGTATACTAACTGCAGGCTCTGCAAATGTAAAAAAATATAGAATAAATAATAAATAATAAAAATCCACCTCCCATTAAAATGTACAGTGCACATTTAAGAAAAAACATATGTTCATATCACACAAATTAATTAATACATACATTTCAATTGAGTCAAATAAAGACAGGAGTTCTGTTTTAATTTTTTCAGTGAAAATTCATCTTTATTTTGATACCATACATGAATTATCGGACAGAAAAAACTGGCAAAAAATATAGATATAAAACCAACCCCTATGGTGAGGTGCTACGGACGGGAGCCAGCTCTCTATGGGTGCATTTACCATTCCAGCTCGCATATTACAAACCCCCTTTTTTTATTCCCTAAATTATGTTAGGAAAAAATGCCGGGGTGTTGAAAAGTTTGCACCCCTTTGATTCAAATCTGTGTCGGCCTGCTGTAGATACACCACAAAAGTAGACTAGGGGTGATTAGGGAGTCGGGACAATGAATAAGGATTTTTTTAAACATGGTAGCGGATTTACACAAGGCATTGGGTATATTGAAGGAGGAATTTCTGACAGGTGGTTTGAGAGACCTCTGCTGGGAGAGATTGCAAATGACGATTCAAATAGCTTTAGCCCACAAAGTTAAGCAAACATTTTTCCAGTAAACATAAAAAACATAAGCAGAAATGGCAAGGATTTTTCTTTGCTATGTTAATATGTTAAGTCAATGGTCAGCATATTTCGCCATTATTGAAACATATCACATTGCATTTTTTTCAGTTAGAAAGTTGTCGAACATAACTAATTGCCCCGTGGTGGACATACATTTAAAATCGATTTTGTAATGTATCGGTAAAATACCTTATCAAATACAAAAAATCGAAATGGTTTAGGGAAATTTTATTTCATATGTCCAAATTGTATGTGATTGTGAGATTCTTTCTCGTCAGTTAAGGAGCTTGATGCTCCAAGGAAAATTACTCTCAAAAAAATAAAATCTGAAAAAAGTTTGATTTGTGTATTCTCAAAATGTAGTTATTAAATTAGGTTTTTTTGTGGGGAGAAGAGCAAAAAAACGACTGTCAAATATCCCTTTAATTTGAATATACTGAACCATTCTAATTGACAATTAAGAATAACCAGGGAGCTTCTTTTAAAAAACAATAAAAATAATAAATAATAATCAAGTAACTGAATGACCAATATTAGCATGAAACTGACTCAGTAGCCCAACAACCTCCTCCATATATTATCATGAGTATTGTACAGGTGGGTTGGGAACCAAGGAACAGAAATGTCAAGTCAGTACATATAAAAATAAATACAGTTTGCTAAAATGGAGGGAGGGCAAAATTCATTTATCAGTGATTGTACCGTTAAAAATCACAATTAAAAAAATCAAGAGTCTTTACATCTCTTTTTTTACATGATTTTTTTTCCCATAGTTCTAAAGGAGGAATACATAGAATAACTTTTACAGAAAGTACTACCTAAAAATATACAAGCACAGACACAAACATGGAGGGAGGGGTGTAAAGCCAACGGAAAGGATTCTTCATAACACTTAAAGGTGCACTATGCAGTTTCAGAGGAGGGGGGGGGGGGTTTGTTTACATTTGAAGAGCCTGCAGTTAGTTTACAAAACATATTTTCTCTACATGTAATTCTTAGTATTGAATAATTCTATCATCATAAATCAAAAAAATATTTAGAGGAACCTGGAACCAAACGTAAGACTATAGAATATGTTTGTAAACCAAACTGTGGGCCCTGCTGCTGTAAACAACAACTACAGTGACTTTTCAGAAAGCTTTCTAACTTCAAACAGTGTTCCAGGGATCACATTTTCCCTGCGAGGAAAGTTTGTTTATTCAGTTATGAGACTATATACCTTTTGAAAATGTTTCACTTCTCTGACACACCCCAAAAGTTACACAGTGCACCTTTAAAAACAAGCACATTGTAATCAATATCTAAAGAATCTTTACATGTGTAGCTCCTTGGTCTGCAGCTTTTCTGAATTCTGATTTTAAAAACATTTCAAGGGGAAAACTTAAGTTAATACAAAATTCGTTTTTTTTTTTTTTTTTTTTTTTTTTACTTTTTCTTATTTTACAATCCTGTGAAAACTTTTTGTTTTTAAAATATTATTTTTTGAGTAGCAAATTTCGAGAAGTTTTCTTCTGTCACTGATAGAGAGGACCCCCAGATAAGATAGAATTTTTCCAAGACAAAAAAAAAAAAAAAGCAAAACAGTTTCGGGCTATGGCAAGTCAACAGGTCCAAATTTAGATGTTGAATGGACATTTAGTAAGAACAGGGTACCACCAGGGATATACATGTTTAACTGAAGACTTCTCTTTTTTAAATACCTTTTTAATGCCACTTTTAAATTAAAATGTAATGCCAACATCACCGTCGTATACTGGCAAAAATAGGACGGATGTCATTGAAAATCTGTAGCCATTTTTAAAGGTACTTTATAAAACCTTAACACCTGTAGGCTGGCATCATAGTTAACACTCAGTTAAAAAAAAATTCAGATGTTACGGTGATTATCGTATCCTCCAAAACTGTCTGACATTTATTTTAAAAGACATTTTTGCTAAATGAAATTCAATACTTTTAAAGGCTGTGTTTTTAAGCCTTGAAAGTATAGCAATATTCAATGCTGTGTCATGCCTGTGGGTACCCTGAAGAAAGGATGTTTTTTTCAGATGCAGTTCAGTATTAAAATACACGTAACGTTGTCCTCACAAAACAAACCGGTTTGTCTAGCACTGTAACCAAAGGACCTGTTGACGTGTGTGCGTGTGTGTGTGTGTGTGTGTGTGTGTGTGTGTTCTCTGTCTGTTCCTGTGTGTTGTTGTGTGTGTGTCTGTTCCTGTGTGTGTGTGTGTGTGTCTCTGTCTGTTCCTGTGTGTGTGTGTGTGTGTGTGTGTGTGTGTCTGACACAAGGATCGGATGGATGACATTATATCAAGCACAGACTTTACATGGAAAGTTATTACCATCACAATAAGAAATGATCTAACAGCAATACTTCAACATATTATACTATACATAATATACTGCAGGAGTCAGGTGTGTTTACAGTTCGTAACATTTGCAATAATAATAGAAAATTAAAAGAAATTAAAATTTAAAAAATACACCGTTGTGATTCATTTAATAAAAATAGATAGGAGCTAATAGTGGAATAAAAGAGTGCAAAGGATAATTCATGGGGTGCTTTTGTTTGCTTTTTGCTTGTCGGTTTTATTTTTTTAAGAAAGTAATTGTTTACAAAAATAATAATAATTAAAAAAAAAAAAATAATAAAATTGAGAACATAGAAGTCTAAAACATAGAAAATGAAAAACACACATTTCTGTAGCATCTGGTCCAGACATGCTGCGTACCACCTCGCTCCAGTACCTCAATGTTTTATGCCGTGTGTGTGTGATGTGTGTGTGTGTGTGTGTGTGTGTGTGTGTGTGTTGGTGTTGTGTGTGTGTGTGTGGTGTGTGTGTGTGGTGTGATGTGTGTGTTGTGGTGCATGTGTGTGCATGTGTGTGTGTGTGTGTGTGTGGCTGTGTCAATGTATGTGGAGTGCTGTGTGTGTTGTGTTATGCGATGTGAAATGTGTGTGTGTGTGTGTGTGTGCAATGTGTGTGTGTGTGTGTCTGTCATGTATGTGTTGAGTGTTGTGTGTGTGTTGGTGGTCATGTGTGTGTGTGTGTGTGTGTGTGTGTGTGTGTAGTGTGTGTGTGTGTGTGTGTGTGTTTAAGTTTAGCGTAGTGGTTCTCAACTCCGGTCCTCAAGCTCCGGCACTGTACAGGTTTTTGTTCCAACCAGGTCCTACAAAAACAAATGATTTTTTTTTTAGAATTTTTTAAAAACCGAACTTTTGAATTTCGATACTAAAATAGTGAGTGCACACAGATTTCTGCAGCCTGCAATACAAACAATAAAAAATTTGTTAAATTAAAAGTCTCTAAAAAAGCATTTTGACACTGAGCACAGAACAGAAAAACGAGAAAGTGTGTACGTGTGCGTTTGTCAAGGAAATTTTTGCACACACACCGAGAGACCCGAGGTTGGAACAAGAACCCACCGACACTGAGCACTCGGACAGTTAAGGGACACGCCAACAACTCTGGGCCTCACACACACACACGCACACAACACACCCCGAGGGCCAAAGTTCTGAGCACGACTGAGCATGTGCAACAATATATGGGAGCGAGAGGGATTTTGAACATTGTCCTTCAATAGTTTTTTTCAGTCCATCAGCTATTGTCTCTTTCCCTAGTCACTCTCCTTCGACTTCAAATGAACATAACGGAAAATAACAAACAAAAATAAATTGAACACAAGTGTTCTAAGTTCGTTGGCTCAAGTGGACCCCAGTAGGTTTTAAGGTGGAGTCAGTGATTCTGAAGAACGCTTGTTGTCAAATGTACTTTTTATCGAAATCAGTGAATATCTCCTCATGATGTGCTACCTGTTTGCACTGTGTGTGCAATGAAAAAAGGCTTGGCTCTGTGAGCCTTATGTAAACAAAGCAGGCCCACTGTAGCTTGCAACATGCCTGTTTACAGAGCCTAGGCTGTGTATTAAGGCCTGATTTTTCAGCACACGCACAGTACGAACAGGTAGCGGTATCGGGAGGAGATATTCACTGATCTTGGACTTCTTTTTTTTTTACAACAAAGCGTTCTCCAGAATCCCTGCCTCCACCTTTAAGGGGGGTGGGGGGCAGCTGTACTGGGATAAACGGGGGCCGGTTCTACTGGGAGTCGTTCTTGCTGTCGTGACTGTTTGGGGTTTTGTTGTTCCAGGGGGAGAGCGCGCTGCGGGCCGGGGAGCTGCTGTAACTGTCCTGGTCCTCCAGGCCGCCCGCCTCCGGCCCGGAGTTCTCCAGACGCGTGATCAGACGCTCGTCCTCGTCACCAAACTCCCCTCCCATCAGAGTGGGCTCTCCCACCATCATCACGTCCTAGAGGGGACAGCAAGGGCCGGGTCATATCATCCCCTAGAATACAGGGGGGGTGTAGCGCCCAATTACTTAATTTATAGCAAATTTTAAACTATTTTGAATAATTTGACAAATTTCCGACTGAAAATAAAAGTAGTGTCGGTATGCACTACTGGCTGCACCGACGAGTTGGAGACCAGTTTGTAAACGCTGCCATACTGAGAAATACAGAGATCTACTTTATTAACTCATTTGGCGACGGCTTGATCTAACCGACATTCATACATATAAAAAAGTTACGCAGTATAGCTTCAACTAATTTAGTGTAGCGACAAATTGGAGTTAATAGCATTCTCTTATCATGAACCCCATGGCAACAGGACAATGAGCGGACAGTTCAGGGGTCCAGCAGTGAGCATCCCTGGCCCCAGAGTGCTGCATCATGGTTGGGGGTGTGGGGGGTGGGGGGGGGGGGGGGGGGGGGTAAGGGGGATGGAGGGGAGAGGGTGGGGGGTTTCATTCCACCTCGGGTCTCATCTCGTTCGCTCAATCAAGAAAACCAAAGTAAGCAACGACAGCAGTGAGCCGTGAGAATCAAGTGCTCTGACACAATCACAGACTGAGTGGAAAAAACTCAGTGGATTTTAGAGAGAGAGAAAACCCAAACGTTCCAAAGGAGATCAGAGCAAGGCGGGGCTGGACTCCAACCCCATGGCCCCAAAACATGTTGAATTAAAAAAGGTGCAGTCAGTGATTCTGGAGAACGCTTGTTGTCAAAATCATTTTTCAAAATCAGTGAATATCTCCTCACAATCCGCTAGGTATATACTGTAGGTAGACTGTTTGTGAGGAGATATTCACTGATTTTGACGAAAAATATTTTGACAGCAAGCGTTCTCCAGAATCACTGACTCCACCTTTAGTCAATACACAAACCTGTGTGCCCCAGGAACCAGGGACCACCCATCACTGTTTCACATCAGAGGGTCTAACTAACTAAATCTCCCCGCCACACCGGAATCTAAACTAGGGATGTGAACCACTCATTTTTTGGGAGTCGACGTGTCGATGGTCATGAAATGACAAATCAAATCAAGGCATTGGCTTCTATTACTATTCTATTCTATTCTATTCTATCATTTATGTAATGGCACTGCACTGTTTTAATCTAGTCTAGTGGTATAAGTTTAAGAAAATGGTCATCCGCCACTCACAACCAGCTGTGAACTCACTTACACTCGGTTTCATCTCCCATTTCCAATTAAAAAAAATGCGCTTTAAATAAACCTGGATTTTCTGATATATTTGTTTTTTTTAGTCGACTTGAGCGCGAGTCGAAAAAAATCGGTTGTTGAGTCGACATATTGTTCACATCCCTAATTAAACCCAAACTACAGAAGCTACTCTTAAAAATCATTAAATCCTAACTTTCTAAACTATCTAAACACACTTATAACCCTAGCTCCCATCACCCTACACATCAAATAACCCTCTAACCTCCTATCCTATCTCTCCAGCCCCCCCCCACCCCAACCCTAACCCTCAACCCTCCTACCCTCCTCTAATGCCTTGCTCAGCTGCCCTTGTAGAGGCATAGAGATGGTTCATGTAGGTGTAAAGCAGACAGACAGACAGGTTACCTGGTTGGAGAGGAGAAGTTGTTTGCTGGACTTTTTTTTTGCTGTTGCTGTTGTTGTTTCCTGCGGTGGTCACGGTGCTGCCGCCGGAGACTTTACGTTTCCGCCGCTTGTTGGGGGCTTGTCTGGCCGGCTCCGCTACGGAGACACAAGGGAAGTATTTAACCGTAATAAAAAATAACTCAGGGCTCCATTGTTAATAAGAATGTGTTCCTAATGAAATTAAGGTAAAATAAAATAATAATATAAAAAAAAAAATAATAAGTAATAATAATAAGTAAGTAAGTTGGTCAGTTATAGTACATATAAAATAAAAATTAAAAATGTAAAAATTAAATAATAAAAATGATTAAAATAAATAAAATAAAAAAATAAAAAAATAAATTTAATACTGAAAAGGAGCAAAAAATAACTTATTAAACTATAAAATAATAATAAAATAATAATAATAATAAAATTAAATAATAATAATAATAATAATAATAATCTTTTGTAACATGGCACTGATAAGTGCGGATACATTTCTCGAGAGTGACTCCATCACTATACATTATAATTTATAAATCAGTTGGCTTCCCTGCAAGGAACTGTCATGTAATTGCAACTGGATTTTAACATTTATTTTTTGGCATTTTCAAGCTTTTTTTATTAGATAGTACAGAGTTGAAATGAGGAGAAGAGAGAGAGAGAGAGAGAGAGAGAGAGAGAGAGAGAGAGAGGAGGAGAGTGAGAGAGAGGGAGAGAGAGAGAGAGAGAGAGAGAGGGGGGGGGGGGGGGTGACCTGCAGTAAAGGTCCACGGGTCGGATTTGAAACCTGCGACCACTGCAACGAAGGCCGAAGCAGATATGGTACGCCTCTATCCACTCGCCACCAGAGCGCCCCGCAACTAGATTTGTGTGTGTGTGTCTGTGTCTGCGTGCCTGCGCTGTCGTGTATTGTATGTGTGTGTGAATGTGTGTGTGATACCTGGAGGTGCTACCATTCTTTGCCACTTCTGGAAGAGGCAGGTCTTGAGGCAGTCCCTGGGGCTCAGGCTGTACGTCTTGTGCTGGACATCAGCTCCTGCATCGGCTCCAGAATCACACAAAGCTGCAGGGAGAGACATGAATGATGGAGGTTTTAAAGAAATTTTCAAATAAAGGCCTAGTGCTCAGTAATTAAAAAATAAAACATTTAGTACATATAAAAAATGAAAATAAGTGAAAACATTAATTAAATTTAAATAACAGGAAAGTGGGAATAAAATTTCACATAAAATGTTGCACAATGTTTTGGATTTGTTCAAGTATAAAATAAATTTTCTTGAGTCATATGAAGGGAGGAACTGAGGTTAGGATGGAGGGCTGGAAGGCTGCTGAGTGTATAGTAAGGGCTGGGTGATTGGCTAAAAATGTTTATGCTTTTAAAAAATAAATAAAGGCCCTAGGCTCTGTAAACTGGTATAATAAACTGGTCTTTTTTTAAACACAAAAAAATTGATAAACAATAAATAAATGTAATTCAAGTATAAAGGGAATTCGTTCATATCAGTCGATAGGAATAATTATCACATTTTAATAAATGTACTGATGACATTCAACTATGCACTTTCAAATGCGTATTCCAAAATTGCAGAAATGGACATATATGAGATTTAAAAAAAAATAATTAAAAACTTTTTTTTAGCTTTATGCACTAAATTAATTACTATTGATATTTAATTATTTCTACGAATTAGAAATAAACCCAAAATTAACATGATTTAAACGAGAATATTACAATATAAAACAGAATATGTGAATGTCTGTTCTTTAAAAATAAGAGCAGTGCAATTGTTGAGGTTTATTCTATGAGGATCACAAAAAAGAATATATGATTATAAGGAAATGTTCTTACACGGAGGTAGTTGAGCGTGGAGTTGGACAGCCCACATCTGGTGATGTTTTTAGCCAGTTGATCGAGCATCTGGGGATCCTGTGTTCAGAAAAGGTACCATGAAAAGGGGATGTAAAGTTTTATGTATTTGTCAGCTAGTGTGTGTGCGAGTGTGTGAGGAGGAGAGAGAGAGGAGAGAGACTGACTGATACTGACTGACTGAGACTGATTGACTGCATTTGTCTGCTAGTGTGTGGTTTTCTAGAACTCACATGTACAACAATATGAGACATGTCAAAGTTATACATTTTAAAATTATAGTGGATGGTGGTGATGTGTGGGTTGTGTGTGTGGTGTGTGTGTGTGTGTGTGAGTGATTGATGACTGACTGACTGAGTGATACTGACTGACTGAGTGACTGATGTGTGTGTGTGTGAGTGAGTGACTGACTGACTGACTGAGTGTGTGTGTGTGTGTTTTCTGCAGTGTGTGACTCACGTGCATGGCCAGGATGCTGCGTGGCAGAACCTCTCTGTGTTGTCTGATGCTGAAGTGCCACGTCTTGATCCGCATCATGTCGTCAAACATGAACTCTAGGTACAGACGGCCCTCCACACACACCTGAGGATTAACAGAAGATAAGATAAATAAGATAGTCTTTATTGTCAATTGTACAGTCACCTATACAACGAAATTGGGATTGCCAACTGAAAGTGCATTACACACACAGAAAAAACAGACACGCAATTTAAGTTAAAAACAGTATAAAAACAAGACACAGAAACAACAAAAGAAACGAGACAAGGACAGGCAATGTCATAATAAATAAATCTAAAAGGCAGAAATGCATATTGCACATGGGAAAGTGAGGTAGCCTATGTGTATGTCTGTAGTAGAATAGTTAGTGGCATAGCAATAGAAGAGTTAAGAGAGGCTGGCCATTAACTGTCCCATGTCACTTTACAATATGTAATATACAGCTCTGGAAAAAATGAAGAGACCAGTCTGGATTTTTCTTTAATCTTCATCTCTACATAACTTATTGAAAATGCTCTAAATGACAAAAAAAATGTATTTGACATTTGGTAGAAATGTTGTCAGTTTATATTATAAAACCAAAATGTTCATTTTACTCAAACATAATGCCTATAAATAGTCAAAACGAGAGACACTGAACATTTGGAATGGGCTCTTGTTTTTTTTCCAGGGCTGTATATAGTCAGCGATTCTGGAGAATGCTTTTAGTCAATTTTTTGGGGGTAAAAATCAGTAATATCTCCTCACAATCCGCAACCTGTTCGTACTGTGTGTGCACTGAAAAAAAATCCAGAGTGTAAACTGGCATGTTGCTAGTTAAGGTGGGTCCCTTTGTATTCATACCCTTCGTTTACAGAAGCTAGCCTAAGTATAAACACCTTTTTTCAGCGCACACACAGTAGACAGGTAGTTAGTTAATTGTGAGGAAAATATTCACTGATTTCGACAAAAGAATCGTCTGACTTCCCCTTTAACTCTATGAGCAAATATTTAACATGTTCAAAATAAAGCCTTAATTAATTCATTCAATAAATCACTTATCAACCTACGAATATACTTTTGAAAATGCTCACTTCTCCGAAACACAGCCAAAAGTTACACAGTGCCCCTTTAACCGTATACCTGTGTGAACATGGGTTTCCCGTTCTGCGTCACCATGGTGCACTGGTCACAGTCCAGAGACACAAAGTTGCTGTGGAAGGATTCTTTAGGATGCTTCAGCACGTAGAACAGCTCCGTGGCCCCGCCTTCAAAGATACTGCGGAAGTATCGCGGGATCAACGTCCTGCCAATGGCTGCAAAGAAAATATATATTATTTTATCAATAAATCAAAAGTATACATAGAAATTTTTGACAGGCAAGTACAGTAGTATAGAAACTGACACAAGCCATGAAAAGGATCAAATTAGTAAGTATAAGTATAAGTTTATTATAGTAATTAAATTAAGTATCAAGGAATCAACGTCCTTCCAATGGCTGCAAAGAAAATGATTATTTTAGTAATAAATCAAGAGTACCAGTTCAACTCAGTCTCTCCAAAAATCTGTCAAATAAAGCGAAAAACACCTAAATGTATCTTATTTTTGTTTTAAATAAATCAAAAATACATAGAAATGATTGATGATGAGCAGGTACAGCAGCATAGAAATGACACAGCCACAAAAAGGGTCAAATTAAAATGTACAAAATGCTACTAAGAGTTATATGCCAATCATGATAAAATGCTTGTGTAAATTTAAAAAATATGATATACAGTGCCTTATTATAACGTCTAAAGTATGGCTGCTGGAATCTCAAAACTGTTCACACAATCTATCATAGATTTTATTTTTTATTTTTTTTAACATTATTTGAATACTTGTTTTTACTCACTTGTTCTGTCGGTTGCATGTTTTTATTTTTTTTTATTTCCTTTTAGATTGTCTGTTTTTATTCATGAGCACACGCGTATGTTTGTTTTATGTGATTGGTGTCGACCAATCAAGGGACAAAGGATGCAAATTAGCACTTGCTACAATCCTGTATATTTACATGTAAATGTCTATTAATATGCAATGTCCCTTTTAAATAAATAAACTTAATAATAAAACTACATTACAAAATGATGAGCCTTTCTTATGTATTTTTTGGGCACGTCTTCCAGGCTAGAAGGTGACCAGTGAGCATTGCTCATCTCTCAAAAACTCTGTGGTGAAGCGTCCACCACAGATGTTCATTTCCTGTAAAACAAAGGAGAGGAACAAAATGATTGATTGAGTTGATTTGAATTTAATTCGTCCATGGATAGTCTTCCAAACAAAACTCATTTCAACATTCTCACATGTACAATCTAAAAACATGATGAAAAAGGCAGGGAAGAATATCTTATATTTACCTGCCTCTTCAAACAAAAAAACAAAAAAAAATAACTTACAAATGTCAAACTCATGTTCAGTGCTTGACGATAATAAATGCACAAAAATAGAAACCAACAACATCATCTGAAACTGATTCAAAAAACAAACACATGACCCAACATTAGGCAATACATTTCGAAGGTCAGCGAACTGTGACATCATTTTTGAAGAATTTTTGACTTACAATTAAAAAAACTGTGCACCTTAATTTATACAGGGAAAACAGACAAAATAATGCCACTATTTTCTACATTAAAAATATGTTTAATTACAAAGACTATTGTAGCACAACAGAATTTTTTTTTGTTGAGGGCGGGTGAAGAACTAAAAAAAATAAACACATACTGACGAGATGAAACTTTTTAATAAGGAGAGCTGCAATTCAGATTATTTAATTTTGTTGCAAAGTTAAATATAGTTAAACCCCCTCCAATGTACAGAGAGGGTTAGTGTAGACGTGTATTTGTTGCAGTGTGCAGACTGACGATGACATAAATTGCTGGCTCATAACAACCACTCAGCGGCGCACTCAGCCATATAAGCAGTCTGCACTCCAATTACATTTTAACCAGGTTTGAGAATCAGATAATCCCATTAAAGCCTGCATGTAAATGAAGTCGGTGAGTGAGTTTTTTCCGGCTTAATATGCCACTAAATCCCTAGCACGGTTAGCTACACATACACAGCATCTGGTAAGGGGGGGGGGGAGGGGGTCTGAAAACATGGCCACCGTAAGCAGTTCACTAGGCGAATGTAGCAACAAACAGGGTAACACCCATGGATAGCAAAGTAAAATTTAAGATGTTTTAATACATTTTTTAATGCAACTTAAAACGAAATGTAATGCTAAAGTAAAGGACGTACTGGCAAAAGGTAGGAAGCATATAATGAAAATTCTGACGCTTTTTTTTTAAAAGACTATTTTTTTGGCATTTTTATGCTTTATTGATAGTGTAGAGACAGAGGTGAAATGGGGCAGAGAGGGGAGTGACATGCAGAGAACGACCGCGGGCTGGAATCGAACCCGGGTCCGCTGCTGGCCGAGGCCCATGGGGGGGGACCCTTACCAACTGAGCTAAAGGCACCACCTTTACTGAGCATTTTTAATAAACATAATTTATTTTAAGAAATTCACAGTAATATACTCACATTGATATACTGTAACATAGCTTTGTGAAGTGTGTATACTCTTAAAAACAAACAAAAAGTGCTCATTTGTCACATAACTCCTCCTCTCTGCGTGACTCTTCTCACCTCTGTCCAGTTCTGTAGCCTTTTGTTCAGCTCGTATATCCGGTAATCTGTCTGGTTCCCATACTCGGTTCGGTCTCTCCTTGAAACGGAAAAAAAAAATATTATTAAACGCTTTATTCAACTCTCTGCACTATTTTAGGGAGCTTGCTTTTTCCACAGCCCACACTCCACACCCACAGTGCAAACAATGGTAACCGGCCAAGACTAATTACGAGAGATTTTTTAATGCCTACATTAGTTTAATTACAGCTTTAAAAGGGGGTTTATGTTCGCAAATGAAAGGATTCAGTGTACTCACCCCATGCCAGGCTCCATGTATGACGGGGGGTACATGGGTGTAGGCCTAAGAGGAAGAGAAATAACAAAAAATCAGCAACCATTTTCTATGTGTTTTTAAAGGTGAAGTCAGCAATGCTTGTTGTCAATATAGATTTTCTCAGAAAACCCAATGTTAAGTCACAGCCTAGGATCTGTAAATGGGTATGTAAACAAAGGGGGGGTGGCATCGTTTTAAGCATGATTATGTGCTATGAAACTCACAAAAATATAAGCCAGAAAACTTCAATAATACCGATCTTTATTTATTTAAAAAATCTGACCTAAAAAAAGACATGAACATTCTTCTGAAGACAGCTAATTAAAATATCAAATCCTTACAGCTAGCCAGAATTAGAATGAGACCAAAAATTTGATAAAATGACATGATTTAATGACTAGATTAATCCAAAATCTGCCCTACTTTAAGTCATATTTTCCTTCTGAAAAAACATCCATCCAGAGACTCACCCCACATCTCTGTCCAGCATCGCGCCCGGGTGGAAGGGGGGAAAGCTGCCGCCGTTGGGGGGCTCCTTAGGAGAGTACAGCTTGAATGACTTTGACGAACAGCCTGCACGAACACACACACACACACACACACGGAGACAGAGACACAGACACACACAGAGAGACACACACACAGAGAGAGAGAGACACACACACGGAGACAGAGACACAGAGACAGAGACAGAGACACACACAACACACACACACACACACACACACACACAGGGAGGAGAGAGAGAGACACACACACAGAGAGACACACACACACACACACACACACACACAGGGAGGGAGAGAGAGAGAAAAGAGCAGAGATTTAGAAGAGATTTAGTTTAGATTACTTCAGATTTAGCTCTTGCGAATCACAGAATCACCAAGTAATCTAATGTTGGACGATGAGGTCAAGATTTACTCAAATAAAAAAAAACTATATTAAAAAAGCGAGCGGCCAAAACAATTTGCTGCTGCTGCTGCTAGCCTTTCATTACCTAATGCATCTTCAATCTGGTAAATGGACAAGAAAACAATGTACCACGGGAGGGTGTGTGTGTGTGTGTGTGTGTGTGTGTGTGTGTGTGTGTGTGTGTATCAGCCCTGCAAAAAATCTGAGAAAGCAATCAGTGAAATTAGTTATCTATGTGGTCTTGTACCATCTAAATCATAATATTGAAAACATATTTCTCTGCACACATCCCCATGTAGGGTTGGCATTGGGTATTGTTCAAAATCTGTTGCTATCGATACAGACACTCATTGACTAAGACACCGGTTACCAATTTTACGAAATCCGCTCTAACAAGATGACATGACTATACTCACTGATGCATACTGCCTGACCCTTGTTGTTTGTAAGTAACCTAGGTTGCGTTCCGAATCGCATACTCTTTCTTTTTTCTATTCTACATACTACATCCGACGATAAAAATAATCTAGTTAGGATGCAGTAGGCATACTATTGGGACATACTTTACTCTCTTATTTCATCATAACATCATAGACGTCGATTACGGGGGGTATGGGGGGTACATGTACCCCCCACTTTTCGTCAAGACTCATTTTGTCCCCCCCACTTTTTAAGCCGGACATGGAGTGCGTCCAGCCGTATTAAAACACAGCGTCAATGTCTCTCTCTCTCTCTCTCTCTCTCTCTCTCTCTCTCTCTCTCTCTCTCTCTCTCTCTCTCTCCGCGATTACTTTAAAAAAGTGTAGACGTTTTGATTAGAAACGTGGCAGTTTGTAAGTTACGCCAAAAAAATATTGTGCCTTTGCTGTTTCCCATTCATTGTGTATGGCAAAGAATCAGTGCCTTTGCGCCTATTCATGGTGGACGGCAAGAAAAAAAAGTTTTCGCGCATGCGCACTTGATTCTGTATTATTTAACATGTACGCAAATAAGCATAATTCTTTGTGCCTTTTTTACGTAAATGGTATGCCACATAAGCCTTTACGTTACATATCATTCATGGACCAATTAAAATCGAGATATTACTAGACATTTACGCAGCTTAGGCCAACGTCATTACGTTGGCAATACTCATTCACGTCGCGTTACCCCCGCGGATTTTTAAGTCAACATTGCAGCTGCCCTGTCCGTGCCCGCAGATATTTCAGACTGGAGGAATTTTAACAAATTGGATTATAATTTTAAAAGGAACAGAATGAATAGCAAGAGAAAGGCCTCCGCCAGCCTTGGACGGTGTACAGCAGCAACAGGGACAAACAATGTTCGAGCATTTCAAACGGACAGGTAGCCTACATGAACGGAAGGATGCTAGCTAGCTGTGCTGTCAGTCAGACTGTCACTGGATTACTATCGTCTTGCTTATTTCTACAGCCAGGGAGTCAGATTGGTGAGTCAGAATTTTTTTGGGGTTTATTTAATAATAAAGTTGGATGAATTGATACCGAGTGCAATCCATTCTGCATTTTATATTCAATTGAGCAGTTGTGTTTTCATTGTTACTGACGGACAAACCTAAGCTCTGCAATGTGGATACATGGTTACATTCTGATGCTGGACAGGTCCATGGGGCATAGTACTACTGGTACTTTATCTATTAAGATAAAGTTTATGGAGCGGAGTTGCCATCAGTTATGCTGTAGTCCTACATAATGATGAATGCTGTCTTTTATTTTTAAGTTGAATAGAAGTAGTACCGGTAGTTTGAATCGGCGAAGGTTTGACTTGTTGCCTTACGTTTTTTCGGCCCTCGGTGTGAGGGACGGGTCCGTTAAATCGATGGATGCGATGTTTAATCATTTAGACCAAACTACAGTAGGCTACGGGCAAACCTGAAGTCACCGTCGTGACATTTCATATACGTCCCGTCTGTGTGTGTGTGTGTGTGTGTGTGTGTGTGTGTGTGTGTGTGTGTGTGTGTGTGTGTGTGTGTGTGTGTGTGAGAGTGAGTGAGTGAGAGAGAGAGAAAGAAAGAAAGGGAGGAATTTATTTGAAATCGGCCGTGCGTGCCTGTTTGTTGTTTATTGTTTTTGATTTAACAATATATAGGTTTAGAGAAATCTGGCTTTCAGAACTCAGTGCCTACCCACTCACTGACCTCACCGCACGTCACTGGAGACAACGGCGAGTGGCTTTAAGTGTCCCGTTGTGAAGTGTAAACTGTAGGGATTACCATCCTCTATGCCCACTAATGACTGTAAATGTAGCGGACACTAACAGCAGCTTGTGTCGCGGCACATGGATACTGACGATGTTGTTTATCAAGAAGTAATTGAAGCTGATCATGGCTATGCTACTAGCTAGGTTGCCATGGAGACCGAGGCGGAGTAATATTGTTGTGCGACAGTCCAGCCGTGCTTCGGCTCGATTTGAGCACGGTCAAAATGCCTTCGACCAATCAGATTGCTCAGTCGGAACTACCTTCCCAAGCTCCTTTCGTTTACGTCATGTTTGGTTGGGCTACGGGGAGCAGCTAGTGGCTCATATGTCCGCTGCTTTTTGAAAATGCTTTTTTCATCAAATGTGTCAGACATCAGTGTTTTGTATACATTTTATTCATTAGTGAGCGGGTATGCCGTCTTTCAGAACCGTTCATTACCTGTACTAAAGAGAAAAAAAAGATGTTTCCTCATTGTCCCCCCCACTTTTGAAAATGCACTCCAGAATGCCTGTTTGTCCCCCCCACTTGTTTAGCCAAATCGACGTCCATGCATAACATTGCGCCTTGATCTTGCCTCTTGCTTTTATATCCGTTGCATCCCCGTTTGTTTTCATATGGAGGCTTCGTCGATGTGACGTCACTTCACGTGCGCACTGGATTGTGGGTCAGAATCGCCCAAATAGGATGCAGTTTTCAACACTAACAATCTTGGCCGCATGAAGTAGGACATCCGGGTACTTCTAACCATCCTAAATCTGGCCACAAGAATCGGGACATCCTAAAATCTTCTTTCTACATACTAGTAGAAAGTATGCGATTCGGAACGCAACCTTAGTGTATTTTTCCTGCCTCCACACTAGCCAATCACCAGCTCTTTTACATCATGGCACATCAAACAAGCTGCATTCTCATTGGCTCACTGACTTTGATGAGATTAACCCCTTAGGTACTGAACAACAAGACATTTTTCCATAATCGATGGAGATATTCAGGTCGATTACCAAGTATTGAACTTTGCTACCCAGCCCTATTCCCCCATGTAATCCTAACTAGTGTGTGTGTGTGTGTGTTGTGTGTGTGTTGTGTGTGTGTGATGTGATGTGAGTGAGTGAGTGAGTGAGTGAGTGAGTGAGTGAGTGAGTGAGTGAGTGAGTGTGTGTGTGTGTGTGTGTGTGTGTGTGTGTGTGTGTGTGTGAGTGAGTGAGTGAGTGAGTGAGTGAGTGATGTGAGTGAGTGAGTGAGTGAGTGAGTGACTGAGTGAGTGTGAGAGAGAGAGACAGACAGACAGAGACAGAGAGAGAGAGAGAAAGAGTGTGTGTGAGAGAGTGTGCCTCTGTGCGTGTGTGTGCGTCTGTGCGTGTGTCTCTCTCTCTCCCCCCCCTAGTTGCCTCTCTCTCACCCATCCCCCCACTTCTCTCCCTGGTCCCCGGCTGTTGTTGTTGTTAACCCTTCGCTGCCCAGATGAAGCTTTTCAGGGTCAAACAATTCACAACGCTCAGAAAACATCTCGTCCGTATCTCCTCTCAACAAGACAGACAGACCTCACACAGACAGAAGCTGCATGGAATCAGGGTCTGAATCTGACCCAAAGACCATTTTAAATCCAAGAAGGCAGTGGGGGAAAATGCCATGTTTGAGGGGGGAAACAACTGCTCGAAATGTGACTGAGAATAGCAATAATGTCGCCTAACTCTTTGGCGTAGATACAGAAAAAATTCTTTAATTATTGTTTAGTGTTGCTGTTATTTTAGCATTATTTATTTTCCTTGTGTTTTGGTCTTGCGTTTGTTATTTATTGTACGTTTGTGTAAGTTATATGGTCTGAAAACAATGATTAAAAAAGGAACAATCATTCTGTTACAAAAATAAATGCTAGAAGTAGATAAACATAATACAATTTTGTAGTGATAAATTTATAATAAGCTGAAAAGATAGTCAAGTCAAAGTTTTTTATTGTCCGTTCTGATATATTGTACTTTCACCCATTTAATTTTAATTGCTGCCACTCTTCACCACTGTGTAAATGTTTCAATAGTTTTTTTTTCTTCACCTGTTGTTGTGTATTTGATGTTTTTGCATTGAATATTGTTTATGTATTGTTGTTTTTCCTTTGAATTTGTTTTGAACTCAACGTCATTGTAAATGAGGGTCACCCCTCAATTGGTCTCTCGAGGATAAATAAAAGTTAAATGAAATTAAATGAAAAAATATATGCAAGACATACATCAGAATTGAAATGGCGTTTATCACTGGCCCACGGTGCAATAGGAACGATAAAAATAAATAAAAAAGATACTGGATAATATGTTGCGATAATAGTAAATCGTGGTGGTTCTTGTACTTGCTTGTAAATCTGGTAATCCCACAGGAACCTGAAGGCATCACAAGCTTAATGTGTTTAGTTTTAATTAATTATGCACAGCAGCAATCACTGTGTGAGCAGGAATATAAAATGGTGATCGTGCCAAATTAAAGCCAGCAGGCGGAGAAACATGGCCAACTCGAAATGTGGCATGAAGCCTAAATGGACCTGGATTTCTTTTCTCTTCACATTACTTATATGTTTCCCTCATTGAAAACAAATTATCAAAAACCCATCTTGCATTTGTGATATGTTTAAATTTGTATATGTTTTGCGAATTATAGCATGTTTAGATAGTCTTGTATTTTTGAGACTGATGCTAATTATTAATGTGCACTGTCCCTATCAAATAAACTTGTCCTGAACTTTTTGGATACACCCCAAGACCCCTACACCAAAAAATAGTGGCGATAAAATCAACACAAGGACACATATAAGAGACATAAAAGGCATTAGTTGGGGTAACTAACTAACCCCAACTAATAAAGTTTTCTTCTCACCCCTTTTCGAACAGGTAAAGCAAGTGTAAGACAGTTTATTTTCATTTGTGGTTTTCATTGTGTGTAAATATTACTTTATTGTAACTGTCCACTTGTTTCATTTATTTTATTGTTTATTATTGCTTTTTTATTTTTTATTATTTATTTGTTCGAAATAAAAACATTTTCAATTTAATTCAATTCAACTCTGTCCTGTCCCAACTACATGAACAACACATAACCGCTTTTAATTACTTCCTTTCCTTACCTTAATGTGTCTCAGGTCATTTTCTCCTCCCCGTTACAACAGGGGTGAACCTGCTCAAGAGACACAACAACAGGGGATCCCATGCATAACCTCTGACCTATAACCCCTCCTCAATAGCCCCCAGACAGCTTTCAACAACATATGATCATTCCTTGTTCTGATAGTGATACCAACTGTGCAAAAAAAGGATATAAAGTCTATGCGCAAAACCAATTCCAATGTAACAAATATGAGACAAAATCGCCTATCATATTCTCTCTAATAGACAATCCAATCTAACTTTATTTATAAAACAACAGAGGTGAGCCATTAGTGCAGCACAGTCAAGAAATCAATATAGTCACAATAACAGAACGCACAATATAAGGCCTATACAAAAAATAAAGAGAAATAGGCTATACAAGGCCCCCCACATTCTGCAAAAACGCTGACACACACAGACAGACAGCTTGGATAAACGTCAAACACACACACAGTAGAATAAATACAAGAGGCCATTTCACCAGCATTATAGCATAGACAACATCTAACTATAGCCTACACAATAGCCTATATGCAGATAGCAGGGCCCAGAACTGTAACAGATGCATTTACATAATAACCAATCCAAGAGCCAGACATAGCGACCAGGCAAAAAGCATACTGAGTTTATAATCACACTTAGCATAAAGCCTGCAGGCATACACTTCAATAGAAAACGTCAGACGAGACGCTCAAGATGGATAACCCACTCATATACAAGAGGTTAACTCCAAACAGCGAGACTTTGATGCAGTTCAGTCCGCCCAAACTGTTCACTGCAAACAATAGCGCTGCATCCAAAGAGGCTGGCCCTCGTCCAATAAAACATCCACAGCAATGTGCCAAGACTTCCCAACACACTAGCACTCCTTCGGGAGGGACAAATAAATGCTTAATTGAGGTCATGCTATGTCGACATTTAAAAAAGATAAGCCATTATTCACTTTAACAAGAGGGGAACAGGCGTACACTGACAACAGGGCCGCATTCATTGAGAACGGTTGCCAATGCTAAACTACTAACCTAGCTAGTTGCTACACAACCGTTGCCACGGAACTCACTTATAAATCCAACCCGTTCGCTTGGTTACCGGCCAGTTTTACGTGATGTTTTTGTGAGCCTGCGGTGCTGGTAAAGTAGCGTGGTTGTTAGTTGTGAGTTACCTGCAGAGAAATGACCACCGAAAAGGCGGTGTTATCGGTGTTTTCCAGCCGCCTAGCCTCGCTGCTAGCCGGTTGTTAAAGCTCCAGCTCCGGGGCCGATGATGGTAATGCAGTCCTCGGCGCGATGATCCCAAACAAGGCAAGCAGTGTGAAGTGGGAAAAGGAAAAAAAAATACTCCAGCCAGTTCCCCCTGGTTCCTGTCAATTTGCAATCCCCCAACTATATGTTTTTTAAAGTGTCATTAGCGTACGGGGGAGGGGGCCAGCGTTACCTATCTACTACTACGACAGGACCCTTTGTTCCTGCCAGCCGACACACGAACAAACAAAGGCCCCTCCTACTCCAAACTCCTCCGCCCATCCCAACCATAATCCCAACTCACTCACAGACCGGTGTTGTGCCGAATTCCCACTCCCCCGCAGGATCGCACTCCCCTCTATGAAAAACAGTGTTGCCAAACATCCTACTCCCCTTCTAACTTTTACATTTATGCAACTAGTGTCAAAAGCTTTTATGGCACACTCTACAGGGCATGAGGAGCCACTAAAATCATTTGGGGGATGTCAGATCTTATAGTCCCAAGATATGAGGGGGGAGGATTTCGGCAGGTTCGGCACTGTTTTTCATACCTGCCGAAATCCTCCCCCCTCATATCTTGGGACTATAAGATCTGACATCCCCCCAAATGATTTTAGTGGCTCCTCATGCCCTGTAGAGTGTGCCATAAAAAGCTTTTGACACTAGTTGCATAAATGTAAAAGTTAGAAGGGGAGTAGGATGTTTGGCAACACTGTTTTTCATAGAGGGGAGTGCGATCCTGCGGGGGAGTGGGAATTCGGCACAACACCGGACAAACCATCCAGTCTAGGCCGGCCTGCCTCTCCCTCACAGCGGCCCCCAATTAGTGCTGTCCAGGGCAGGACCCATTCCTGCACCAGTGGCCCCCAGGGTGGTACAAGCAAGGTGAACATACACACAGCTATTAACATATTCATATCATATCATTAGCCTATTTTACCGTCTGGCAGCCTCATAGACTATGCATCCATATGAATGAATGAAAAGCAGTGTTGAGGAAGCTACTTTTTCAGCATAGCTTTGCAAACTAGATTGCGTAGGCTATTGTGTCTGTGTTGTTTTTGCTTTGAATTTGTTTGACTCGACTTTGTTTGTTGTCGTAATATTTATTTTGTCTAATCAGTGAATATGTCCTCCCAATAGGCTACCTGTCCGAGGCCTACTACTGTTTAAATGTGCATAATGCACTGGGGGAAAAAACTATGGTGTTAATACACAGCCTAGGCTCTGTAACCTTGTATGTAAACAAAGTGACTCACTGCTAGCTAACAACATGCCCTTTTACAGAGCCTAGGCTGTGTATTCACTGGATTTTCTTGGGCTCACACACAGTAGGCCTATGCCTACGGTTTACAGCTGATCCTGACCAGATATTCACTGAATTTGCCAGAAAGTGATTTTGACAAACAAGCATCCTCCAGAATCGCTGACTCCATCTTCAAATCAACCTTTATTCATATTATTCTGCAAATATGTGACGATCACTATAGTTACCTAAACATTCTTTTTAATTTCAGACCAACCTTGTAAAGTAAAAGGCTTATGAACAAAATGATTAACTTGGCGGACGAATGAAAATCCTTCAAACGACACAGTACCGGACCTGCCAGATTATGTAACACTATAATCCGCCGCCTCACTTTTAATCAATAACCACTCTGTCATTCTAATGTTTACAAGCAGCAATATATTTGACGGTCGAGAAAAGAAAAAAGAAAGCTTTTTTGTGGTCTGGAAGTGCATTTAAAGCTCAATTTGTTGAGGCTTTCGCTGGTTGGTTTATATAATGATATAAAGCCAAGAGTGCAGATTAGAGAAGTGAAGCAATGCATTTTGATTAAGAGAATGTTGAACCCACACACCACCAGTCACTCTTAACGGCATAACCCCAACGGAAGGCAGAGAGCAGAGATTTGATTGGAGGAGAACAGCAAATATATCAATGTATCACTATCAATACACCCACCACATCCATTCACATTTAAAAGATGCTGTTCAAATTCTGTTAGTAATTGTGTCGCAATCTAGAGAGTTGCCTTTGTGGTTATGATGGGAAAATTATTTATGAAAAGTAAAAAAATAGACTGAAGCCTTCTTGTCATTGCACAGGCCAAGCTCTCGGATTTCTTGTTTAGAAAGATGTTTCTCCAGTGTCTTTAAAAAAAAAAATTAAACTTTCATAATTAATAGGTCCAAAACTCAGTTCAGGAATGTCTTGCATATGAAACAATATCAACCAAATAATAATCTAATCAAAATCAGAAAAAGAAAATAGCGGGACAACACCATGTAAACACTGGGGGGGATTGGTACCAATTTGAGATTTTTGTCTATTTTCCTTCCATAACATGTCATCTTTCATACTAGTAGCCTATAAATATTTGACTAAACCTGGTCTGTTTGCATCTTTATATTTCTTAGTTAGTGAATGTCTTGCATATGAAACATTATCAGCCAAATAAACATAATCAAACAAACAGAAAAATAAAATAGAGGAACAACACTATCATAAAATGTCTTCTTTCATACTAGTAGCCTATAAATAAATAAAAGGTAGCCTACATTCGACTAAACTTTGTCTGTTTGCTTGTGTATAGTTCTTAATTTATTGATGTCTTGCTGTGAAACATTATCAGCCAAATAAACATAATCAAACAAACAGAAAAATAAAATAGAGGAACACCATGTAAGCACTGGGGGGCTCCAGTGTGCTGTGTTCAGTGTTGATGGAGAGATAAAGAGACTATGGATAAAACAGTGTCTCCCTCTAGTGGTGACTGCTGCAAACACACACCTCACATCAAGCTTTAGAATACAAAACAAGCCCTGCCTTCCAATCCCCATACTTCCCTACTATTTAGTATGCCGGAAAAAGATTTAGGATGTCCCAAATACATACACGTCAATTGTAGTATGCTGAAAATACATAAATGCCCCACTAACTCCAATAGTATTTTGGAGTATTTGTCTTTATTCTTGACATTTCTCAACAAATGATAAAAAAAAACTTCCTTATCGGATTTTTTTCTCTCTCCTGTGGCCCTAAAACTCTTCTGTACTTTAGTATGTAGTGTAAAAACAAAGAGTATGTGATTTGGAACGCAGGGACTATTTAATGAATACACTATTCACAAAAAAATCTCAAACCAGGGGCGCCCTTAGCTCAGTTGGTAGGGCGTCCCCCCCATGGGCCTTGGCCAGCAGCGGACCTGGGTTCGATTCCAGCCCGCGGTCGTTCTCTGCCCTCTCTGCCCCATTTCAACTCTGTCTCTACACTATCAATAAAAAGCATAAAAAATGCCAAAAAAAATATCTTTAAAAAAATCTCAAACCTAGAAAATCAAAATGACAAAAGGGCTGTTATCAAAAAACCTGTTCTGTAAAAATTTTGAACGCTCATATTGTAAAAGTTAAACAAAGATTTTGACTCTGGCTTTATCCAACATAGATTGTTGGTTTTTAAAGAGAAGCACATTTACAAATAATTAGTTAGATATCGCCAAATTTGGACATTTATTTTAAACGTTTCTGAAAATATTCTAATAGAAAAAATAATTGCTTCAATGTCATTAGGCCTAATCAACTGGCAAAGTTTCATGATGATATCTATACGTTAAAAATGTTCCCCTATTCACCTGTCTCTCATGCACCCATCAAGCATGCCTCTCTCCCTAGCTCCTCCTTCATTTCTCTCTCTCTCTCTCTCTCTCTCCCTCATCTCTCATCTCTCTCTCTCTCCCCTCATCTCTCTCTCTCTCTCACTCACTCTCTCTTTCACACACACACACACACACACACACACACACACACACTCTCCCTCATCTCTCTCTCGCTGTTTAGCGCCTTAAGAAAAAAATGCATCATCTGCAAAAAAAAAATATATATAGCTATATAAACATAGAGCAGAATTACACCGCCGACCGGGTAACATATGGACTATCACAAGTCTGACTGTGAGAATCGGATCCGGTTTCATCTGTATTTAGTACGAGTCACATTTAGTCCACACACGCACTGAGCACAGCTGGTCGGAAGTCACAGTCAAATTGACCAAAGTGCTGTGCAAAATTCAATACAAAACAACATACCAGCTCCGGAAAAAATTAAGAGACCACTCCAAATGTTTAGTGTCTCTTGTTTTTACTTTTTAGAGGCATCTGTTTGAGTAAGATGAACATTTAGATTTTATAATATAAACTACTGACAACATTTCTACCAAATTCACCATAAAAATATTGTCATTTAGAGCATTTTCAATAAGTAATGTAGAGGTAAAGAGTTAAGAAAAATCCAGACTGGTCTCATAATCTTTTCCGCAGCTATATAAGATACATGAAAATAAAAATAAAAAACGTAGGAGTGTCAAAGTCTCATCTTTTGTTAAAGCCCAATGCAAAAAAAGTGAGTCTTCAGCAACGTTTTTAACTGGTCAACTTTACTTTACAGGGATCCAGGTTCCATTCATTCTCACACAGTCATAGAACTTTACAGGGTTCCAGGTTCCATTCATTCACACACAGTCATACCGGTATAGGAAGTGATGATAACATTAGAGTAAGGAAACAGTATATGTCAGTCATACTATACATTACATACAAGGTCTTAATTTAGTCACCGGAAAACGGGTCTTGTACTACACAAGGCTTAATGTGCCCTCTAGTATTTATAGATCCCCAGCTCTCTAAGACCACTGCACATGTAGCCTATACTATTACGGTATATACACTATAATATTATATACAGAGATGGGCTGCACGGCATTCACACTGATATTCTTACATGCATTCTCATAACAGATAATAATGCGCTCTCTGATACATAAACATCGTAAATAGATTGGATATTACATTTTTTCAGACTGCATGTAAGGTGGATAACAAAACAACTGTGACACAGCAGCACATTTTTTTTAAGATAATTTTTTGGCATTTTTGAGCTTTATTAGACAGTACAGAGTTGAAATGTGGAGACAGAGAGAGAGAGGGGGGGATGACCTATAAGAAGCTACAATATGGTACAAGTTCACTGTAACTTCACAAAATGTAAGGTTGACCTCCTACTATCGGGGTTCTACTATCTACTCAGTTCGCTATGACCAATATCCAATCCAATCTAATCTAACCATTTCAACAATGACTCAGATTCAACCCTTCTTGCAAAGTTTGAAGAAGATCCCTCAAAGCGTTCATGAGATATCGCGTTCACAAGAATTGCCCGGACGGATAGACAAACAACCTGAAAACACAGTGCCTCTGGCTTTTATCGCCAGCACAGCGACATAAAACACTTGTGCAACAGAGAAAGTGAAGCAGCAGTACAGATAGAGAGATGGTAAAAGGCATGTTCATATTCCTGTTGCTGCCTTTTCAGACGCTACACCTATGAACTCCAAAATCTATTCAGTTCACCAATTGAGTCAGAGTCGACATTTGTGCAAAATCTGAAAAAGAAATCCTGCATAGCCTTCAGGAGATATCGACGCCACAGTGGAAGCTCACAACTGTCAGGGAAGCTGTAGTGACACCTGGCTGGTTGTGATAGCAACGGCACAGCAGACACACACACACACACACAAACGCATACACACACAGGCAAACACACACACACACACACTCTCTCACTCACACACACACTCATAGACTCACACACACACACACCAGACTCACATATACACACACACACAAACACACACAAACACACACAAAGAGGATGTGACTGCGGACTCCACAAGAGGAAGTGAAAACGGCTTGTGAGCAAGATAAACTGAAGGATAACAACCGAAAGAAAGAAAAAAGAAAGAAAGAAAGAAAGAAAGAAAGAAAGAAAAAGAAAGAAAGAAAGAAAGAAAGAAAGAAAGAAAGAAAGAAAGAAAGAAAGAAAGAAAAAAAGAAAGAAAAGAAAGAAAGAAAGAAAGAAAGCATGATAATGTCTGTGTGAAGTTACTGACTATGGACTCTCCCCTGTGTTGGGGGAACTACTTTTTCAGCATAGCGAGGAATGTCACATTTTTGTTGTAATAAATCTGGATTTTTCTATTAACTGTTGCTCGTCAATGGGGGTTCAATTAAAGAAGCAATGGTCAAATTATATTAAAAATGAATTCCTGTCCTTGTATGGCCACACAAATGTTTGTAGTTTAAGTAGTAGGCTACACAAAAAATGGCAAAAAAAAAGTAATTGACTACTCAAATCACTATGCAAACATAAATGCAGATGAATAGCAAGTTCAAAATGTATATAAACTAGTCTAGTTAAATGAAGTTAACTCCCCAAAGGACACTGATCCAAATCAAGGCAGCATTAGCACTAGTCCACTATAGTCTGGTGCAGTTTTCAAGTGTTTGGTCATTTCTTAAAGCCTCTCTTGTTCTAGGGGGGAATGTGAAATGACGTGTCCTGAAAGAAATGTCTCACCCAAACTCACTCCTCTGACGTGTCTGTGTAATAAATTAAAATGAAGAAAAGTCTAGTGCACCATAAAGGCTGCACAGTTTAGTTTTAAGGCTTTAGACACTACACAGGTGACTAGGGTAACATTTAGATGATGTGTTCCTTCTGTAATAACCTTCAGAATAGTGCTAAGAATGATTATGGAAAGTGTAGGTGATGTAAGTGATTTAGAAGTTGAGATTTTGTGGGTTCAGAGTGTTGAAAAAAGTAATGTTGACATAATGGTTGTATAGGAGAAACATACAGATGCAAACAGACAAGGTTTGGTCATAGTAAAAACCTAAATGTACATTGTGGACCTTTTATTTAGTATGAAAGAAGACATGTTATGGAAGCAAAATAGACAAACATCTCAAAATGGAAGAGTGCTTTTGTAATGTCTGCTCTCAAGCTGGACAACAAAGAGAGACAGACTGCATAGAAGGTGGGTAACAAAACAACTGTGACACAGCACCCCATTTTTTTAAAGATTATTTTATGCCATTTTCAAGCTTTATTAGACAGTACAGAGTTGAAATGGGGAGACAGAGAGAGAGAGAGAGAGAGAGAGAGAGAGAGAGAGAGCGAGAGAGGGGGGATGACCTGCAGTAAAGGTCCATGGGTCGGATTCAAACCTGCAACCACTGCAACAAAGGCCTGAGCCAATATGGTACGCGCTCTATCCACTACACCACCCACAGCACTCAATTTTTACTGGAACATGGACACTTAGTCTAAATCACATCACAAAGCCCTATATTCAACTAACACTAATTCTAATGCAACATCTAAAAAAATAAACTCAATAAACCCCGATGAGTCAGACGCTAATTCGTCCAGAAAATGGACCAACTCCACCTACGCCAGCTGACATGCTCTGATTTACAGTTTTAAAGGGACATATTATGAATTACTGACTTTTTTAGTGTTCACTGTGCTCACATATTAGGTTATTTGGTCTCCCTACAAGCGCA
>CM047514.1:5080950-5083450 GCA_026122265.1 Ammodytes dubius | reverse complement strand
TAAACTTTCTTCTTTCTGCTTTTTGGTCATTCTGTGTCTTTGAATCATTCCAGAAAATAGTACTAAATAGCTTACATAGGAAACAGTTGATTTAGCCTTTGTTTTCTCCTCAAAGTGCACCAGATTGAGGAATTTTACTTTAACATTTAAAAAAAAATCTTCCGGGGGAGCATTCCCCCGGACCCCCCTAGAAGGTCCAGGGTCCATGACACAGTCTCCCAAATTCCTGTGAGAAACACTGTGTGTGTGCATGTTTATTAAGAGTCATTAGACCAGGGGTTGTGTTCAAGTACGCGTAATAATCTGGTCATTCACCAATAGAAACATTGTGTTGTTATTTGGCTCAGAGAGGGACCAGTCACTCATACGTTTTGGACTATAGACAAACAAAGCTTTTACATGTTTGTATTGTAAGACCGCCTCTCAGAGAGCCCATCAGGACTTTCTGTATAGGGGCCCAGAATTTGGTGCAACACCCCTTCCTCCGCATATCGTATAAACGGTGGGCTGCCATGGCCAAAAATGCCAGGGCCGATTTTTTGTCCCAGTCCAGCCCTGGACATATGGAAGTGTATTGAACTCTGAGATCCTATGTGGTATAAATGTGCAAAAAGTTTAGAAATCGGTTCATCCTAGCCTGAGAAAAGGCAGAAAGAGTGTTTGTTATGGTTTCACTGCCTAACCCTACATTTTCCCATGCGTGACATCACACATGGTAAAATAGGGTTATAGGATTAACAGGACTAGCTGGGCCAAAGGAAGACAGAGGGAAGACTGAGGGAAGAAAAAAACCTCATTCATTATATTATAACAGTGATTTTATAATGATAGAACGCCGGTTCCGTTTTGGGTGAAGTATTCCTTTAACATGTGTCATTTTTCCTCTTACACAAGGACATCAAGCAGATAGAGGTCATATGTAATTTGTATTCCATCTGATAGCTGACGACCGGTGAATCACAACAGAGCCCATTAAGACGATACTGACGCACTAATTCAATCTGCGCTCTCCGACATCCCCCTGAGCAGATGCTACCATTCAATTTATATGTTATTTTTCTCCCTATAGTGCAGCACAGAGCAAGCAACCGTCCCTCTCTGTGTGTGTGTGTGTGTGTGTGTGTGTGTGTGTGTGTGTGTGTGTGTGTGTGTGTGTGTGTGTGTGTGTGTGTGTGTGTGTGTGTGTGTGTGTGTGTGTGTGTGTTGTGTGTGTGTGTGTGTGTGTGTGTGCGTGTGTGTGTGTGTGCGTGTGTGTGTGCGTGTGTGTGTGCGTGTGTGTGTGTGTGTGTGTGTGTGTGTGTGTGAGGCACAGTTTTTTGTATAATTTTTTTTTTCAGAATTGTTAAATGAAATTAATAAATATGCAAATGTGTCAATATCTAACTAATTGTGAATGCGTAAATTTGAATCTCTTACAAAACATACAATCTAGATGTTGGATAAAGCGATGACTTAAAATCTTCATTTCATTTCGAAACCATATTACTGTAATGTCCAAATTATTTACTGAACAGATTTCGGATACAGCCTCTTTTCCTTTTATAAATCACAAAAAAAATACAATGTCCAGGTCTTAAAAATGCATTTTTTTTCGGCATGTCCCTGTATAACCCGCCCTGCTCTCACACTGGAGTATAACCGCTGCTCCCACGTCAGAAAGGATCACACAGATTATGAGATCTACTTGATAGAAATTGCCAAAACATTTCGCTTGCCAAACTCTGGCATGTGCAGACAGACTCACACGCAGAGCTAGGCTACATTTCATATCACTTGTTCTGACACAGTACGCAGGCACACACACACACACACACACACACACACACACACACACCACACACACACACACACACACACACACACACACACACACACACCAACTGAGTGGATACTGAGGACCAATAAATCTCCCATAACAATGGCAGTAAATCACATTTTTTATGTAACCTTTATTTAAAGCCCAAGAGATCACAAATCTAGATTTTAGGAGATGCTGAGTGCAACAACTGCATTAGAATTATGAAAATAAACAAAAATGCAAAATGCAAAGTCACAATGACCAAGACATATCCAAACAGTAACTTAAAGGGACACTGTGTAACATTTTAAGTAATTTATTAGCTAAAATCAATATCTCCATTCATAAATATGTCCTCATTGGTGTAAAATCACCTCTGCCAATAATCTGAATGATCCTCCTGAGCGGAGAATTACAAATATTAATGTTACATTTTGTACATTGAGAGGGTAAGTCGTATGGAGGAATCCATGTTGGTTGGAATGTCATCAGGTGCATTGTTTAGAATTTAGAATTGTTCTTGTCCTTGAAGGCCACTGTAGCTTCTGTTATTATTCAAAAGGGTTGGGGTTACCCAGGGAGCGTTGCATTCTAGAACTTTCTAGAACTTTCTTGATGATGTCACATTACACAGTGTCCCTTTAAAGATGGAGTAAAAGATGCTTTTTTGTCAAAATCAGTGAATATCTCCTCACGATCTGC
>CM047514.1:4955950-5073450 GCA_026122265.1 Ammodytes dubius | reverse complement strand
AAAATGTTCATTCTACTCAAACATATGCCTATAAATAGTAAAACGAGAGACACTGAACATTTGGAGTGGTCTTTTAATTTTTTCCAGAGCTGTATATACAGGGCTGGGTATTGGGCAACACAAGGACTTCATGAAACATACGATATGCATCATGATACTTGGCTCACCATATGAGAGCTTGATTGCGCCCAAACTTCACATTTGTTTCCCCCCTTCTGATACATTGCAATATAATGTATGAATGCGGCTGATGATCAAAGGGTTGGAGGTTCGATCCCCGCCCCGCCACCTGTGTCATGGTTGTTGTGTCCTTGGGCAAGACACTTCACCCACCTTGCCTCGTGTGAATGTCGATAGTTAGCCTGCTATCGGTGTATGAATGTGTGTGTGAATGGTAACGTGGGAAAGGAAAACAGGTCTCCCTTGTAAAAGAGTCTTCGGTTTCAATAGGATTTACCTGTATAAATAAAGGTTAAAAAAAATAAAGAATAAAAATGAAGTTGCTGTGTACCATCTCGGTGGGTTAAATAAATCACATTGCATTATACTGATGATTTATTGTAATGTACAACTTGTGTAATTCAAAACTTTAATTATGTAACCCCTTCCTGGCGCTGGAAGTATAATATGATTGACTAAGGTTACTATATAAATGTTCTAACCAACAGGATCCTGAGTACTTAGCAGTTGAATGGTGAATTTGGCTAAATCTCCCGTTACCAGACAATATTATTCACAGGCTTATGTAACAAATGAAATTATTTAGAAATAATAGCGCAGTGCCTCCACTGTGGAATTACTTAACTCACACTCTATGAGCTATAATGGTATTTCCCCAGAAAAATATATAAAAGTAAATGTTCAGGACAATAAAGTAGAATGCTTAACAAATCAGACTTTATTTACTTGCTGTTTTCTTGTTCTTTGATTGTATTCTCTAATTAGTTCTCTTTTCAATATGCATAACGTAACTGTTCATGCACAGTCTCAAACTCAAATTAGTACCAATGCACTAATAAAAACCTTTAAAGAAAATAATAAATGCAAATAAATGTACAGGCAAGAGCCCTTTAAACCTTTTCACATTAAATGTAAAAGTCTAAGAAATAAACTTAAATTGAAGGCATGTAGCCTTTAAACCTGAAATATAGTTATATCCCCTAACAGGAAAGATACCAGGGTTAACAATACTACCAATACATTTAGCACACTTGAATTCAAACACACTTCACATTAAAATAAATGAAATGTTTTGGTTAACCAGTTCAACCTTTTTAAATGTTCTCTAAATATACCAAGCGCTTGGGTTTGAATTAGTTGGGGCCCCTAAGTTGGTGCACTTATGATGAATAATTCCTTTATTTTGCTGCGACACGCTCTGTGTCGGAAACTACTCACATATCCACCAGCTCGGCCGAAATCAACGAGCTGGGATGACGTCGAAACAATGGCGGTCAAAAAGAAAAGCTGACAGCGTCAGCGCCGCTCCGGCGATGAAACGATGGCAGGCAAGATAAAACAGAAGATCCCTCTCGGCAACGGGTCTTGGTGAAACGATGGCAGGCGAGACGAAACAGCTCAGCTTACGGTGAAAGGATAGCAGGCGAGTTAAACACGGATAGTCCTCCGGTGGGCAATGCAGGTCCGGCGGTGGAATTCCTCCTCACGAGGCAGCTAACAGCGTCCATCCAATACGGCACTTAAGTGAAGTCTTTATCTCCCGGTGGAGCACTTTACTTTACTAAGTCAACACTACACATTATACACAAAGTTTATCCGTAACTGATATTTGTGCCCAATACTTAGTATTGCGTCAACAAATAATCAATCTCCCCATTTAACTAAGTTCTCAGTCCTGTTCGTCCGCTTGCTGAAAGTCTCTCTTCCGAATGCGCACATGTTACCGTTTTCACTTCCTCATTAAACTTGTACTCTCCAATAAGATGAGCTGTGATTCGCTAAGAGTTCTTCATACATGAATCTTATTGGCTTATGGGTACTCAGCTTAAAACACATTGAAAATAATTTACAAGTTACCAAAAAAAACAATGGATTAATGAAAATGCAGTTTCCATTCAGTTTACCCACTTATAAAATAAACACTTTATTTATTAAGCAGTAATTACCCATATATTAAATAAATCACCTTGTATTTATTTAACTGTATTTTAGGAGGTCCCTACATTCTCCCCCCACCAAAATCCAGCGTGCCCCCATGCTGGCTACACGTATTAGACCAAGTTAACTAACTACCATGTACCTTAACTGGGACTTTACAATGTAATAACTGGTATAATAGTGAGTGAAAGTAGCGATATCTTAGTCACACATAACTTGCACAGAGCAAAAGAGTTACACCACCATGCATGACTATCGTGTTTAGGAAAATGCATTATTGGTAAGTTAGCTACATGAACACTGTTATGTTGTACAACTACAGACTCTGCAATAGGCTCACCGAGCCTAGAATAAGTTAAACGTTCTGCAGGCTTTCTCTGCCTCTCAGACCTTCTTAACTCTGGTGCTGTATTATCTGTGTCTGATTTGTCTGTAGTACAAGCAGTTTCAACAGTATGTTCCTGTTCTACTTCAATGTTCTCAACAGGAAGATCGTCAGAAGAGGGTAAGTCAAGTACAACGTCAGTCATGTCTGTGGCTGGGTCAGGGGCGTTGGACTCTGTAGGCATTACGTTATCTTCTGAGTGATCACAGATTTCCTCTGACTTGTCTGTTATCATGTCTTCTAGGTAATGTCCATACTCTGACTCTGAGTCTGATGAGTACTGTTCTTCCACGGACATATCCACTGGGGAGTAATTGTTCTCAACATTGGGAGTTTGTGTCCTCTCCTTAGCTTTTCTGCGCCTGAGGACTCGTGGAGAAGGGGTAGGTGTGAGGTCAACTTCAGGGCTTAATCTGACTTGTTGTCCAAGGGGCAAAAGATGATTACGGTGCATGACTTTAATGGGTCCTGAACCACTTGCAGGCTTAAGACGATAGACTGGAAGATCAGACATTTGACTTTCCACCACATAAGGTGTTGCACTCCAGCGATCAGCAAGCTTTTGCTTTCCTTTTAGGCCAAGGTTTCGAATAAGGACTGTGTCTCCAGGATTTAAGCAATGATAACGCACTTTCTGGTCGTATCTCTCTTTGTTACCTTGGTTTAACTTTGCAGAAGTGGTTTGGGCTAACTGATAAGCTGCCTGAAGTTCTTTCTTCATGTTGGACACATATTTCAGGTAAGACGTTTTCGAGGTTCCATCAGCTGACACACCAAAGCAAACGTCCACAGGAAGTCTGGCTTCCCTTCCAAACATTAACAGGTAGGGTGAAAATCCGGTGGATTCATTGGGTGTACAGTTGTATGCATGCACTAGATGAGCAATGTGCTGACTCCATTTGGGCTTTTGACTGGGCTCGAGAGTTCCTAACATGTTCAAGAGAGTTCTGTTGAACCTTTCGGGTTGAGGGTCACCTTGTGGATGGTATGGTGTAGTTCTCGATTTTCTCACACCCAACATGGTCAACATTTCTTTCACCAACTGACTCTCGAAGTCTCGACCCTGGTCAGAATGTATGCGATTGGGGAGGCCATAGTGAATGAAGTACTTTTCCCACAATGTTTTGGCAACTGTTATGGCTCTTTGATCTCTGGTGGGGAAAGCTTGTGCATAACGGGTAAAATGGTCAGTTACTACCAATACATTACACACATTTCGGGAATCTGGCTCGATGCTTAGAAAATCTATGCACACAAGGTCCATGGGTCCTGAGCTTTTGATGTGTGACAACGGTGCTGCTCTCTGTGGCAGGGTTTTTCTCTTTATGCAGCGTTCACATGTCTTGCAGTATGTCTCTACGTCTAGCTTCATGCGGGGCCAGAAAAATCTGTCAGAGACGAGGGCATATGTCTTGTCAAAGCCTAGATGTCCATTACTATCATGCAATGACTTTAAAACGATGCTTTGAAACTGTTTGGGGAGCACAAGTTGTCTACGTGAATGCTTGTCGGACTGTTTGACTGTTCTGTACAGCAGACCTTGTTCAATAGACAGATTCTTCCACTCTCGTTTCAGAAGTGTAACATCTGGATGACTTGTCGGTATTTGATTTGCTGGTACTTTTTGACTGATGGCTAGCCATGCCTCACCAATACAGGGGTCACTTTTCTGAGCGGCTTGAAGCTCGGCTGAACTAAAAGTGGGCATATGATTGGCTGTTACTGCAGCGGCTTGACAGAATGCTTTGGGAACAGCTGAAACTGTTGCTCCTACTTGTTCAATGACACGTGGATAGGAATGTTTGTTTTGTGGGCTGCTTGACACGTTCTGACAGAGAGCTCGTACTCCTGGAACTGGAATCTCTTGCCATTCATCCTCAGGTGTCATGCTGTTATGTGGGCGTCGGGACAATAAGTCTGCATCAACATTTTGCCGACCTGGTCTGTACTTCAGGCTGAAGTTGTAGGTGGACAGTGCTGCGAGCCAGCGATGACCAGTAGCATCCAGTTTTGCTGATGTCAGGATGTACGTCAGAGGGTTGTTGTCAGTTCTGACTTGTACGATAGCCCCATACAGATAGTCATGTAGTTTATCCACAATAGCCCATTTGAGAGCTAAAAACTCCAGTTTATGTGCTGGATAGTTTTTCTCAGATGGTGAGAGACTTCTGCTAATGAATGCAACTGGACGAAGACCATCTTCTTGTTGTTGGTATAAGACACCACCTAGCCCGTCCAGGCTAGCATCCACATGCAGTACGTATGGCTTCTGCGGATCAGCGAACACTAAAACAGGTGCTTTAGTGAGTCGTATCTTGAGTTCTTGAAATGCCTGCTCGCATTCCTCAGTCCATCGAGACCCAAAGGGTTCAGAAAGCTTGAAGTAAGTCTTGTCAGCTTGCTTTTCATTTATACTCACTTTTGAGTGGGAGCGAGGATAGCCTTGGAGAAGTCCATTGAGTGGGCGGCAGAGCTTTGAGAAGTCTTTCACGAAGCGGCGATAGTAGCCACAAAATCCAAGGAAGGATCTGAGCTTGGTCACAGTTTGGGGTCTTGGCCAAGAGCTGACAGCCTCTATCTTTGAGGGGTCGGTTGCGATACCATCCTGCGACACGACATGTCCAACGTAGGTGACAGAAGTCCGTCCAAACTGGCACTTATCGAGTGATACTTTGAGACCTTCCTCTTTGAGCCTGTCAAGAACTTTAAGCAGCCGCTCTTCGTGTTCTTCGAGGGTGCGTCCAAAAACAATGACATCATCCAAATACACTAGCACCTCCAAAAAGTTCATGTCTCCAACTGTACGCTCCATGACTCTTTGAAAAGTGGCCGGGGCTCCGGAAATGCCTTGGGGCATGCGTTCAAATTGGTAAAAGCCCAATGGACATATAAAAGCCGTCTTCTCCTTTTCAGCCTCACTCATGGGTATTTGATAGTACCCGCTCCTCAGGTCGAGGACACTGAACCATTTACTTCCAGACATACAATGTAGAGCATCTTCAATCTTTGGGACGGTGTACTGATCTGGTATTGTTCGGAGGTTAAGAGTTCTATAGTCCACGCACATTCGTACTTTGCCTGACTTCTTGCGTACGATTACAATGGGCGATGCGTAGGGACTACGCGACTCAGAGATAATGCCATGGGCTTGTAGTTCCTGTAGGTGTTGCCGCAAATCTTCAAAGTCAGCAGGCGGTAAGCGCCGTGATCTCTCTCGAAAGGGTCTTGCATCCTTGAGTCTGATCTCATGACTGGTACTTTTGGAGCAACCTACATCCCATTCATGTGTTGAAAATACCTCTTTTCTTTCCATCATACTCTCACGGAGACGTCTTTTTGCTTCCTCCGGCATTGGAGATGCTCCAAAGTCAAAAACTGCTGGGTCTAGTTGACTTGTCACGTCGTCAGAGCACTGAGCCTTAGGCGGAGGAACTGGGTTAACGGGGAAAATGTGGGCTAGTGGGGTTCCACGTTTTAGAGAAAGTTCTTTAGTTGAGAGGTTCTTTATTGTCACAGTGATGCGTTTACTGGAAACCACTGTTGCAGGATGAACTTCTGGTCTCACCCACAAATCTTCAGGGGAAAAGGTGTCAGTAGGCTGATCTACCAGCGCTAGTTGGTCTGTGAAATCACCAGGAAATTTGGGGATACCAGTGACTTTTAACACCTGTCCTGGTTGCAGACGGATTGGCTTGCTCTGGGTAAACCACACGGTCCCATGCTTGTTCACATCTTCTGAATTGTTAGACTGAGTGATTGTCTCATAGGCTTCTCTGAGGGCGGGATGTATTTTCAGAGTGCTCATGAACTGTTCTCCTGCTTGTTCTTTACAGGAGTCAAACATTTTTTTCACCAGCTTGGTGTTTGTTCCCACTAGTATGGCGACGTCCTGATCTTTCTCATGGTCAGGGCATAATAAAGCCAAAGTGTCAATTGTCTGTGCCACTCCAGTCACAGAGGCTGAGAACTCAAGTTTAAGGGCAACGTAACCATCGTATGGGTATTGTTCAGTGCTTAAACCCCATAGTTCAAGTTCTGTGAGTGGATGAATCGGTAAGTGTTTCAAGTAAGTGTTATAAAAGCTGCGGTACAAAATAGTTACCACTGAGCCACTGTCAAGAATAGCTTTTGCATAAATGCCTTCTATCTGCACAGGTGCAATCGAGCGAGGTCCAATGAGACCTTCAGGTACCGGTTTGGTGTCTGTCGTCACAGGGGTTGAACTTTGAGTGGAACGTATTTCACATGGAGCCAAGCATCGTTCCTTCACCTGGCTCCTTGGGAGTTTCCCTGGTTCCGGTTGGCTTTGATCAGCTTCTGATTAACTTTTCTCAGATCCTCAGGCTTATTACATTCTGGCCTTGTATGTCCATCCTGCCCACAATTGTAGCAGAAAATACCTGGCTGTATAGGTTTGGGCAGTTTCACTTTGGATGATGGATCCCAAGCAGACACTTCAGGTTTTTGCTGAGGGGGTGTGGTCTTTGTTGTCAGTGTTGCAGGTTTTGGAGTAGCTGCAGCAACACTCAACAGTTTGCTCACTTGAGAAGACAACTCTTTCACTTCATTTCTTAGGCTGTTAAGCTCAGACGTAACGGAGGACGGTGGTACAGCGGTGGTGGAGGCAGTAACGGTTTTCTTTACTCCTTCCCTGGTGCTAATCCAGTTTTCTTCCTCTCTTACTTCTCGCATCAGCTGAGAGAATGAAGGGGGGTTTTCGCGTGTGTGACTCATCCTTATACGGAGCGCAACCATGTCTTGAGTGAGTGCACCTTTAATCAGCTGTTCCATCCGAGCTCGGTTCATTTCTTCAGCTTTAATTCCTCCTTTGAGAAGAGCGCGATGGAGAAGCTTGTCAAGGTGATACAGGAAAACGGACAGTTTTTCTCCTTCTTTCTGGTAGGTACATTTTAACTTGACCAAGATGTCAGCTCCGCTTTCTGTGGTGCCATATGTTGTGTCAAGAGCAGATAAATAGTCGGTGGCTGTGGCAGTAGGAGTGCTAACTTTCAGAAAGCGAACTATGTCAGCAGCAGGCCCCTTTAAGCTCTCTACTATACGCTGTCTCTTAGCGGAGTCAGTGCATTGCCACTCACTGATCATTTGTGTTGCCTGCTCCATCCAGGCTTCATATTCTTCTTCACCTGACGGTACAGGTTTTACTCCTGAGAATAGCCTCAGCTTTCTGTAGCTGGGTCCATCAGTAGACACTTGGTTGCATTTGTCCACTAATTTGCCAATAGCAGTCACTAGATCCATATTCACATCAGCTTTGGGAGCTTGACTTTTTGTTACCATGGTCTGAAAATCCTCCATAGACTTTCCTTCCTCTTGAAGTAGTGACATCAGCTTTGTGTGAAAAGCATCCTCTTCAGGAGCAGCATGCAGGGTAGCAAGGCTGTCCACAATGTGCACGGCCCAGGGTCCAGTCTCTCCTTCAATGCCTACTTGTGAAGGTACAACGTCAGGGTTTAAGTCAAGGCTTGATTCCACCAAGATGAACAACTGTGTGCCTGTCAGGTCTCCACGTCTGTCAACTATCTTAGTGCGGCCAAATACTTTAACTGTGTCTAGCACCTTATCAATGGTCTCTTTGCTAGTGAATATTGGTACATTACTCAGTAGTATCGTACTAGAAGGATTGGCAGTCTGCTTTAGACTCCACTCAACAGCTTGAGAAAAATCCATACTTAAGTGATACTAAAAGCTTAACTTATTTGTACTGTTTCACGTTGTGTGTTAAACTTTACTGAATAATAAAACGTTTGCCTGTCTGGTAAACAGCGAAATAGATCTCAGCAGTGCCTCCAAAATGTAACCCCTTCCTGGCGCTGGAAGTATAATATGATTGACTAAGGTTACTATATAAATGTTCTAACCAACAGGATCCTGAGTACTTAGCAGTTGAATGGTGAATTTGGCTAAATCTCCCGTTACCAGACAATATTATTCACAGGCTTATGTAACAAATGAAATTATTTAGAAATAATAGCGCAGTGCCTCCACTGTGGAATTACTTAACTCACACTCTATGAGCTATAATGGTATTTCCCCAGAAAAATATATAAAAGTAAATGTTCAGGACAATAAAGTAGAATGCTTAACAAATCAGACTTTATTTACTTGCTGTTTTCTTGTTCTTTGATTGTATTCTCTAATTAGTTCTCTTTTCAATATGCATAACGTAACTGTTCATGCACAGTCTCAAACTCAAATTAGTACCAATGCACTAATAAAAACCTTTAAAGAAAATAATAAATGCAAATAAATGTACAGGCAAGAGCCCTTTAAACCTTTTCACATTAAATGTAAAAGTCTAAGAAATAAACTTAAATTGAAGGCATGTAGCCTTTAAACCTGAAATATAGTTATATCCCCTAACAGGAAAGATACCAGGGTTAACAATACTACCAATACATTTAGCACACTTGAATTCAAACACACTTCACATTAAAATAAATGAAATGTTTTGGTTAACCAGTTCAACCTTTTTAAATGTTCTCTAAATATACCAAGCGCTTGGGTTTGAATTAGTTGGGGCCCCTAAGTTGGTGCACTTATGATGAATAATTCCTTTATTTTGCTGCGACACGCTCTGTGTCGGAAACTACTCACATATCCACCAGCTCGGCCGAAATCAACGAGCTGGGATGACGTCGAAACAATGGCGGTCAAAAAGAAAAGCTGACAGCGTCAGCGCCGCTCCGGCGATGAAACGATGGCAGGCAAGATAAAACAGAAGATCCCTCTCGGCAACGGGTCTTGTGGTGAAACGATGGCAGGCGAGACGAAACAGCTCAGCTTACGGTGAAAGGATAGCAGGCGAGTTAAACACGGATAGTCCTCCGGTGGGCAATGCAGGTCCGGCGGTGGAATTCCTCCTCACGAGGCAGCTAACAGCGTCCATCCAATACGGCACTTAAGTGAAGTCTTTATCTCCCGGTGGAGCACTTTACTTTACTAAGTCAACACTACACATTATACACAAAGTTTATCCGTAACTGATATTTGTGCCCAATACTTAGTATTGCGTCAACAAATAATCAATCTCCCCATTTAACTAAGTTCTCAGTCCTGTTCGTCCGCTTGCTGAAAGTCTCTCTTCCGAATGCGCACATGTTACCGTTTTCACTTCCTCATTAAACTTGTACTCTCCAATAAGATGAGCTGTGATTCGCTAAGAGTTCTTCATACATGAATCTTATTGGCTTATGGGTACTCAGCTTAAAACACATTGAAAATAATTTACAAGTTACCAAAAAAAACAATGGATTAATGAAAATGCAGTTTCCATTCAGTTTACCCACTTATAAAATAAACACTTTATTTATTAAGCAGTAATTACCCATATATTAAATAAATCACCTTGTATTTATTTAACTGTATTTTAGGAGGTCCCTACAATTAAAATTCATAACCCAGTAATTTTAGGCAAATAGACGTACTACGACATCAGTGTTGGTGCTGAAAAAAAAATCGGTTGTTGAATTGTAAATACACAGCCTAGGCTCTGTAAACGGGCATGTTGCTAGCTATTGTGGGCCCCTTTGTTTACATACCATTTTACAGAGCCTAGGCTGTGTATTAACACAATTTATTTTTTCAGCGTACACACAGTAGGCCTATACGGACAATCGTTGAGAGATATTCACTGATTTTGACAAAAAAGTGATTTTGACAACAAGCGTTCTCCAGAATCGTAGACTTCATCAGATTTTTATATATAAATATCGTTTGCGGCAAAATTACATCGTAGGAAGTTATAACATTCAGGGGTTTAACGTTTACCTGCCTTCATACACATATCGCTCAATAAAAGCTCTCTGTGAAAAATATAAGTTCCCTCCTTCCATCCATCTCTCTACTGTGGGAACATGCAGCAGCAGCAATACCATAACATTGTGTGACAGATGGCTAAGTGCCTGCACACACACACACACACGCACGCGCACACACACACACACACACACACACACACAACACACACACACACACAACACACACACACACACACACACAACACACACACACACACACACACACACACACACACACACACACAACATGTTTACAGCATGACTCCCGCAAGGACAACCTAGTTTCTTCCTAAAATTCACAAGAAAACAAAATCTTCCACGTTGGTGTATTTATGTCTATTTTAAGGTGAAGCTTGTAATGCATGTAATGTTATCATTGCAAAGCATTTCAGAGCTGCATTTCCTGTATGAAATTGTCTATATCAATAAAGTTATTATGTTATTATTATAATATTATGTTAATGTTATGTCAGGTGAGTTCATACCATCAATGCCTGTACCTTACATTCATCTTTTGTCTTGCAGCTACAATCACACCACACACACACACACACACACACACACACACACACACACACACGCACACATGCCCCACACACACACACACACACACACACTCTCTCTCTCTCTCCATTTCCCAAACAAACATTCTCAAACATCCTCCTTCTCAGCACTTACCTTTGTCTGTCTTCTGTAGTGCACGCTTGCTTCGAAAAAAAACAAAAAAAAAATTGAAATAAATAAATAAAGTCTGTCCAATATATAGTCACGCTCTGAGACGGATAACAAGCTGCGCCAGCACCTAGGAACAGACGGATGCAGTAGACACACAAATGAAAGGGGGATGATCTAGCAGGAGCAGTGTGCAAATTGGATGATGATAAAGGAGGGAAGGAAGGAAGGATAGAAGGAGGTAGGGAAGGAATTGAGGGGAAAAGGGGACTTAGGGGTGGGGGGTACTGGCGGTTTGAATATGACGCAGATGCAGCAGCGAGGGAGAGAGAGAGAGAGGAGAGAGAGAGGGAGGGAGGGAGAGAGAGGGAGGGAGAGGGAGAGAGGGAGAGGGAGAGGAGAGAGAGAGAGGGGAGGGAGAGAGAGGGAGAGGGAGAGAGTGTGTGTGACAGAGAGAGAGGGAGAGACAGAGGGTGAGAGAGAGAGAGGGAGGGAGAGAGGGTGAGAGAGAGGGAGAGATACAGGGGGCAATGTATCCATGGCAACGGCAGAGCAGCGGAAGGTAAGGTAGGAGTGTTGTAGGGGGCAAAGTGGTGTGTGTATCTCTCACTGTCTCTGTCTCTCTCACACACACACACACACACACACACAACACACACACACACACACACACACACACACACACACACACACACACACAAACACCACACATGAGACAGACACACACACACACACACGATTGTACGGATATACTTGTGAGGACATGCATTGACATAATTCATTCCCTAGCCCCTTACCTCCTAACCATCAAAACTAAATGCCTAACCCCAACCCTTACACTAACCCTAACATAAACCCTAATTCATACCTGAACCTTAAAACCTAGTGTTAACCCTCAAACAGCTCCTTTAAAGGCCTGTCCCAAAGTGAGAACTGAGAAAATGTCCTCACTGGTAAAGTCTAAAATCTCTCTCTCTCTCACACGCACACACACCACGCACGCAAACACACACACACACACACACACACACACACACACACACACACACACACACACACACACACACACACACACACACACCACACACACACACACACACACAGAACACACACACACACACACACACACACACACACAACACACACACACACACACCACACACACACACACACACACACACACAAAGCTCAGAGACTGAGTGGAGAGAAATGTGGCATGGTCAGTAGGACAACAGGTGATGTGAAGCAGACAGGTTGGGCCAGTTGTGTCCTCACAGGTAGCTACTTACCCAGGAAAGAACAAGATCATTCTACTGTAGGTTTGATGTTATGTAGATGTCTATCCTCGTTTCCACAGTGATATATTCATTCCATTGTGTATTTTATTTATTCTGTTTGTGGTTTACTCTAAAGGGTTTGTTTAATTTGAGCTTCAAACAGAAAATCAAGTTGGATCTAAACAAAAATAGATCTTACCTCACGGTCCACTCAATAGCTTTTCCAGGGTTTCTAACTGTGTGTGTGTGTGTGTGTGTGTGTGTGTGTGTGTGTGTGTGTGTGTGTCTCTCAGTTTCTCTCTCATCTTGCTCTCTCACTCGTCTGGTCTCTTCTCTATCTCTCTCTACCTCTCTCTCTCATATCTCTCTGTTTCCGTGTGTCTGTTATGTGTGTGTGTGTGTGTGTGTGTGTGTGTGTGTGTGTGTGTGTGTGTGTGTGTGTGTGTGTGTGTGTGTGTGTGTGTGTGTGTGTGTGTGTGTGTGTGTGTGTGTGTGTGTGTTTTGTGATGTGTGTGTGTGTGATGGATGTGAAAAGCATCCTTGATCTTTCTCCAGCCTTCCACTTACTTCTGGAAAAAATAAAATGTCCCAATAATTTTAAGTCAGAATCTTTCAAAACAATATAGTTTACAAAGGTAGAATAAAAGAGAGAGATTTGCTGAACAGCGCCCTCTTGTGACACAAGTGAAAATTTTAGGATAATGGTGAGGAGTGAGTGAGTGAGTGAGTGAGTGAGTGTGAGTGAGTGAGTGAGTGAGTGAGTGAGTGAAGTGATGTGAGTGTGAGTGAGTGAGTGAGTGGTGAGTGAGTGAGTGAGTGAGTGAGTGAGTGAGTGAGTGAGTGAGTGAGTGAGGAGTGAGCGATTGAGTGAGCGATTGAGTGTGGTGGAGTGGGAGTTTGTGAGTGAGCGAGCGATGCGAGTGCAACATGTTTATTATTTGTTCATCAAATGGGCAATAGTTAGGTCTTAATTCTATAATAAACTATGTCTCATTATGAAATTGCATAAAAATAAGAGTCATAGTACATACACATATACTCACATACTAGTAATCAAATATCAATAAAAAACTCATAAAATTTAGGCTAAAGTGACAAGTAGGCTAACGTGTGTCTCCCATGACGTGTTAACATTGTATGAATGTCTGTGCATGTTGTTGTATGTGAGAATGCTCTGAGCCCCTTCTAGTGTTTCCAGATTCCTGAGAGAGTTGTGAGCAGTTTTTTGTGTTGTTGTTTTGCAATGCACTGTTGACTCTGGATATTTCTGCTAGTACATATAGCCTACGTGTAAATACGATGGACAGCATTTTATGATGTAGGAGTATGCATCATTTGTTGGATTTAAATTAAAGCTGCGAGTTAAATTATTCTCATAATCAATTCATACATTGAGTTGGATTGGATTATTATTGTCTAGTTAAAGCCCATTCCCAAGGCCAACGTATCATCCTCAATTGTCGGGTTTCGTCCAAGAAAAACAACAACTTTTTACATTATATTTTGATATAATTTCATAATAACATGTAGGCCCACAACAATTTGATCAGATACATTTTTTACAGGTATATTTTTAACTACTTTTCCTAAGAATAAACTAGATGTCTCCCTAGAGTTGCATTAAACCTTTGCAATAGTTCAACTTGTACATCATTGGTATTGTTTGCAAAGCTATGCCGAACAAGTAGCTTCCCCACTCACTCACAGTAGTCAAGTGTCGCCCTTTCAAGACGCATGGACACGTTTTTCCCAAATCCTTTCGAGTTTCTGAAGTCCCTTAGAACTACAATAGATCGAACTACAAAGTAACGTGGTCAACTAGCGTAACGTAACAACCCCTTGAACCACTTTTTGCGTCACTTTGCTCATTTGCCGGGAATGCTGGACCACGTGTCCCTGAGCCGGCGTGCTGGCTGGCTGGCTGGTCCAACCGATGCACTGCTGCCTGAGCGATTCATTACTTTTCATTCCGAAACGTGAGTCCATGGTTGCAGGGTGTCGGGGAGAGGGAGTACACACTAGCAAGATGGCGACGCGCTGGGGAGCAGGCGAGGAGACTTTAACTGCCTGTAATATGGATATGTTCCCCATGGATACACTAGACGAGGTAAAGGCATTGTGTAGTGTATTTAATTGTCTCACTGTTGCTGGTTTTGCCGGTGCTTGTAGACGTTGGGACAGAGTGTTTTTGTGTGTACGAGGCTCGAGACTGCATGTGGAAAAGTGACACGTGGATGCAACTGTAGTGTTTCTAGTTAAAAAAAACGTATTCTAAAAGTATTAATTGGTTTGTTGACGTTGTAGCAAGATAGCTCCTTTTGTCGTGTGTTAATTAAACAATACAAAATGCTTCATTGTAAACGTGCTGGCTATTATTTTTCAGCTGTACGTTAACGCTAGCTTGTGTGTGTGAGTTTAGCTTGCCGACCGGTGTTAGTAGTTAGCACGGTGACACCCTTACAAATTCAACAGTCGTTAAAAAAACTGACGTGACAGTTGTGTAATATGTTGGCAGTTGGCGTGGCGCGTGCACCAGGTGTGTGATTAGTATTTGTTTAAGGTGTTTAAGCTCCTTTATTGGGGTTTATGTCGCTAAAAGTACTGTGTGTACACTTCCACAACACATTCTAGCACACGTGGTGACAAGCGCTGCAGCAACGAGGTTTACCATCAATGCATTGCGGCTGTACACTTATCGATTAATTGACAACGCCTAATATACGTTAATCACATTTGTTAATGTTACCAAGGTGTAGTTTATAGGCTAAATGCCAGCACAATGCAGTAATGTGTCATACATGGTCTGTCTGTATTACCGTTGACGCTCACAAATGAATGATAACGCTATTATTTTCTAATTGGATACATACGTCCCAATCAGTGCAGTTATTCAATACACCTGTGTGATTTTTGGGAATTATCTGAACAAGCCCGCAGCGGCGCCTGATTGACTTTCATTCAAAAATCTGTCTGTGTGTATTTGTCCACATGTGGTTTAGTCGTGGTGGTGGCGAATCACATGTTGGTTCCCTACCCTTCACGCATGCGCAGTAGGCATACAGTCAGTTGGAATTTTCTTTCTACACAAAGCGTTCCATAGAGTTCATGAATAGAATTTTTTTTCAACGTCTGAACTGGTAATGTGTTACAATGTTAACTATCAATTGGTGATCGTTTAAAAATAAGATAAAAGGCTAAACAAAGGCCTTTATTTGGTTTGTTGTAGTTTAACACGTGTTGGCAGCATGCCGTCCCAAATACAGGATACTGTCTCCTCCCGGCCGGTGGGACCTACGGGTAGAGGCAGGGATCAAATATGTCTGCGCGCTGTATCTGTGCATGTGTGTGGACATTAACACGTGGGCCACTGTAGGTAGATAGCTAGATAGATACCATGGCGTTTTTCAGATGAAAGTACATCATGTTATCAGTTAAGACTGTTACTGTTTGCTGGACTGTGCAAATAAATCAGAGCTGACGAGTTGTTACAGTGTGCACATGTCCCCCATGTGTCAAGCACATTTCCACTATTAATTGAATACAGCCCATCTATTGCATTTAAGATACATTATTACATTATAGGTATGTCAGACTAGTTAAGAATTTGTGTTGAATTGTCTGATTATTAGAAGCGTTTTTTTTAATGTTGTTTATGTGTAAAGTCATAACTGTTGTTGCCAATTTTTTTGAGTGTACATTCTTAGATATCCAATAGTTACTTCCTTTAAGTTAAATCAAGTTTCTTTATTTGTCAATTTACAAATACATTTTTTTTTTCTGTATAATTCTGTGATTTTCCATCATTTCAAACGAACACTGGTATGTTGTTTTTCCTCTTCTTCGGGCCGGACCTACACACGTGGTGGCCTCCTTGTCCTCTGGGGTTTCCTTTCCTTTTCCCACTTCCAATTTTTCAAAAGCCTGATTTGAGGCGTTTCCGGCTTCAACAAGTGAATTTATGAGCTAAGGTTGACCTACTCCACTGCCCAACTTTTAACCTCCTACGAGTAACTTTTAAAATATTTCTGAAACAGTCTAATTTTTCCTCTGATTATCATTAATCACATATAACACCAAATGCAACGAAGAGAGAAAATAATGCTATTTTTATATTGTTTTTAATAAATGTGTGTGCTCGGAATTGGATACAAAGTGCCCATAGAAACAATTTAAAGCACCTCTTTGTTGTTATTTTTTTTTTTGGTTGAAACCAAGCTCCTGTGTTGAGCCCCTCAGCCATTGTTAAACTAATGGGACCCCCCCCCCCCCCCCCCACACACACACACACACACACACACACGAGGGAGTGGCCCTTCCCTGTTCCCACGCAACATGCTAAGCTGCTGACACATAACACGTTTGTTTGGTTTGCCGACTGGGTCTGCAAATGTCTATATTTGTTTAATTTTTCTTGCTTAAAAAAGTCAATTGGATTTAAAAAATTGTACCAAAAAATTCACTATCCCTACATTCCAAATCACATAATTTTTCTTTTTACTACACTACATACTAAAGTACAGAAGAGTTTTAGGGCCACAGGAGAGGGGAAAAAAATAAGATAAGGGAGTTTTTTTTTTCATTGTGTTGAGAAATGTTAAGAATAAAGACGAAGACTCCAAAATGCTATTGGAGTTAGTGGGGCATTTATGTATTTTCAGCATACTACAATTGATGTGCATGTATTGGGACACCCTAACTCATTTTCTGGCATACTAAATAGTAGGGAAGTGTGGGAATTGGAACGCAGTTTTTTTTTTTTTTTTTTTTTGTTCAAAGTAAGTTAGTTTAGGATTTGGTCAATGATGAGAAATCATGCACCACGCTGAGTCCATGATGGATAAACACATTACCACAATTTTCTGAGACCAAAAAATTAATTTATTATTTATATTAACTTTGTTAATCACTGCATTCCTAGCCACTTTCGGAATGTTCTTTTGCATTAATCATGTTTACAGTTAAGTAAGTTGTATTTTTTAATGTCAACCGCCCCCCCCACACACACACACACCCAACCAACGGGCAGCATCAGTATTTAGGGCGGTAGGCGTGCATTGTCTAGGCCACCACCTTAACCATAATGCCCACAGTAATACTAACATTTGCACAACTTTAACCGTATTCCTGTCCTGCCATATACTAGATTTCCACCTAGTTTTATTTTCCAATTAAATCTGAAGTGTATTTTTCCCTTCCTAGACTATTGTTCTGGCCTCTGGAAATGCTCTGGAGAACTGCTTAGACCCTTCCATCCTCTCTATGTTTGAAGACACGCCAACAATAGAGGTAAGGATAATGTCACATCCACTTTTAAAGGTGTGGTCAGTGATTCTGGTGAACGCTTGTTGTCAAAATAAAATCAGTGAATATCTCCTCACGATCTACTACCTGTCCATACTGTGTGCTGAAAAAAACAGGGTTAATACACAGCCTAGTATCTGTAAAAGGGTATTGTTTAAACTTTACATACCAGTTTACAGAGCCTAGGCTGTTTATTAACACTGGATGTACAGGTAGCAGATCGTGAGGAGATATTCACTGATTTTGACAACAAGCGTTCTCCAGAATCACTGACTCCACTTGTTTTAAGAATTACAGTATCCTTAAAAGTGCAATACTTTTGTGTTCCAATTGGTTACCAGGCAGTGCGCTGCTAGACGCGCCCACATTGACCACACACTTTTCTTTGGGTTTAAGGTTCTTTATTCCTATGGCGTAACAGACAATTTGGCATTCCTTTCTTACCAGTTTTGAGGAGAAATAGGTCGGTGCGTTACCTGGCGATCGATATGGATGTTTGTGGCCGACTTGCTGCGTGGCTAATTTGCTGCGGTCTAAAAGCAGTGTGACTGCATACCTGGGAACCCAGTTCCCCGACTGGGCACAGCTGATATAGATTACAAGCCGCCCTCGCCAATGCCAATTGTGGGGCGGCGTTTGCTTTACGCACCGTCCTATCCCTCCAACCAAATGTAATTAATCATAAATCATTTAAATAATCAACAAACAACTCAATATTCATAAACAAATGCAAAATATACAATAAATCTTGAAATCAATAATTTGGCTTCAACATTCCGGCCCCTAATTGTAATGTATTTCATGACAATTACTAAACTAAACAAAGGGAGCCAAACTTCTTTCTTCTTATTTAACATTATACAATTTCCAAAAACAGCTCATTAAAGATATAGAAAATCCACGGATTCTTCAACGTACGATAACGTCATGGGAAAAATTCAAAAAAGATTGTCCATGGAAAAAAAGTCAATGAGCAAAAATGCTTGTGTGGGTGTGTGTGTGTGTGTTTGTGGGGGTGTCAGACTTCAACTGGAGCATCAAGGAGCAGGGCGAGCTTCGTGATGGGCCTGCGGAGGATGTTTGTCTTGGTCCGAACTTGCACTTGCCTCACGTGTCCTCTGGAATCTGGCAGGGTTTCCATGACTTGTCCCATAATCCATGAATTCCTTGGGGCTGTTTCATCAATGATGAGCACAATGTCTCCTTTGACCAAGTTTCTTGTTGTTTTTGTCCACTTCTGACGTTCTTGGAGTTCTGGTAGGTATTCTTTTGTCCATCTTTTCCAAAATAAATCTGCCATGTACTGCACTTGACGCCATCTCCTCCTGCTGTAGCAGTCATCCGGCTTGAACGTTCCTGGAGGTAAGAAGGGCTTTGTTTTGAGCAGTAGCAGATGATTTGGTGTAAGTGGCTCTAGATCCAAGGGGTCATTCGAGGCTTTGGTGATAGGCCTGTCATTTATAATGGCTTCCACTTCACAAAGTAAGGTGTTGAGACCTTCTTCGTCCAAGGTTTGTTGGTGCATGAGTGCACTGAGAATCCGTCTGATGGTTCTAATTTGTCTCTCCCAGACGCCTCCGTGGTGTGATCCTGTAGGTGGGTTAAACAACCAGCAGATGCCTTTACTGAGTAGAGTGTTTTGTATTTGAGTGTTGTTCAGGCTTTGAACAGCCTCTCGCAGTTCAAGTTCTGATCTGACCAGGTTGGTTCCATTATCTGATCTCATGACTTGGATTGGGCCTCTCCTTGCGATGAACCTTCTGATTGCATTGATGCATGAGTCAGTGTTTAGAGTTTGTGCAACCTCTATGTGAATGGCTCTGATATTTAAACATGTGAAGACCACTCCATATCGCTTTACAGTAGCCCTCCCACGCTTTATTTCAAACGGTCCAAAGAAATCCACACCCACATTAGTAAATGGGGGATCACCTGGAGTAACTCTTTCCTTTGGTAAGTCAGCCATGAATTGTTCTCCTTTAATGGCACTTGTCTTCCTGCAGGGAACACATTTAGTGATTACCTTTCGAATGGCTGAGATAGCTCCAGGTATCCAATACTTCTGCCTCAAACGTGAGAGTGTATGGCTTCTGCCACTGTGCCCAAGGTCCTCATGAATGTGTCTGATGATGAGTTGTGTTATGTGATGGTCCTTTGGCAGGATAACTGGGTGCTTGGCTTCTGACGGCATAGCAGACCTGTTCAACCTGCCACCAACTCTTATCAGCTGATCTTGCAGAATTGGTGCAAGCTTGTGTAGATGGCTACTTCTTTTCACCATGTTTCCTTTGCTTAAAGCAGTCATCTCCTCTGCAAAACATGTTTGCTGACAAAACTGAAGGATAGCCACTTCAGCTTCCTGAAGGTTTTCCACCGACAGAGATTGTGGGTTAGGTTTGTCCTCCATTTTATTTCCAAGCAGTCCTTTTTTCTTTGCAACTGCCATTTTTAGTGCCTCCTTGATGCGAAGTATCCAGGCGACAGCCCTTTTGAGATTGTGCCACTTGGAATACCGCAAGATAATCCTGTTGATGGTGTTGTTTCCTTCAATGGCAGTAACATTTACTGCGAGCACCTTTACCTCAGGATCTCCGACAGTGAGAGTTAAATCTGGAGCTTTGGGCCACTCAGACTCATTGTGACGGAGGAACTCTGGGCCGGATATCCAAGTTTCAGCTTTCAGGAAGTTATGGACTGGGACACCTCTGGAAGCACAATCGGCAGGATTCAGACTGCTGTTTGTATACCTCCATTGCTCCAATTGTGACGCAGCTCTGATAGTGGCCACACGGTTCGCCACAAAGGTGTGGAATCTGGAAGTTTCGTTCTTTATGTATTTTAGCACCGATGTGCTGTCAGTCCAAAAGACTGATGGTTCAAGAGGGAGTTCAATCTCCTCTCGTATCATGCGATCCATCCGTACAGCTACAGTGGCTGCTGTGAGCTCCATTCTGGGGATGGTCACAGGTTTCAGGGGAACAACTCTAGCTTTTCCCATGAGGAAGGCACAGTGAACTTGATGGTGCTGGTTCATCATTCGCAGGTAAGAGACAGTGCCATAACCATTTTCGCTAGCATCAGCAAAGTGATGAAGCTGCGATGAGACTGGGTGTGCAAAACCATCAGGTTTAAGACATCTTCTAACCTTGTAGTCTGATAGAAGGCCCAAGTCTCTCAACCAATTTGACCATGTTTGTTCAAGATTTTCAGGAATCCTCTCGTCCCATCCAAGTTTCAACCTGCAGAGCTCCTGCAAGATCTGTCTAGCAGGGAGGATAACAGGGGCCACCATACCCAGCGGGTCATAAACGGAACTCACTACTGATAGAATTCCACGCCGAGTGAGCGGTTTTTCTGGGAGCTGGATCTTGAATCTGAATGAGTCTGTCTCAAGGCACCATTGTACACCTAGTGCTCTTTCGACAGGCAAAGAGTCTTGTTCAAAATCCAGATCCTTGACCTCCTTAGCTCGATCCCCCTCTGGTATTGAGAGTATTAAAGCTCTGCTGTTGCTGACCCACTTGTTGAGCTTAAAGCCTCCTGTAGCGCATAACAATGTGAGGTCCTTAGCAAGTGTAAGAGCTTCTTCCTCACACTCTACAGATTTGAGGCAATCGTCCACGTAAAAGTTTCTGAGCACTGTAGTGATGGTTTCTGTCTTGAACTTGCCAACATTGTCCCTTGCACACTGCTGCAGAGCAAAGTTAGCGCAACTTGGTGAGGATGTTGCTCCAAATATGTGCACAACCATCTTGTACTCTTCCAGTTCCTTTTCCACATTTCCATCAGGCCACCATAGAAATCGAAGGAGGTCAGCATCTCCCATCGGCACTTTGATCTGATGAAACATTGCTTCAATATCGGCCATAAAGGCGATTGGTTTCTGTCGAAATCTTGTGAGCACGCCAATGAGACTACTGGTTAAGTCTGGACCTTGGAGAAGCTCGGCATTAAGACTCGCACCTCGGTAAGTAGCACCACAATCAAATACTACCCTCAGTTTGAGTTTTTTAGGGTGGTACACCCCATGGTGTGGTATATACCAAACTCTCTTGCTCTGGCTTGCCTTAGCCTTTCCCTCAGCTGACACTGGAACAGCAAATCCTTTGTTCAACATGTTGGCCATAAACGTCTTGTATTCCTCACGGAACTTGTTATTCTTTGAGAACTTTCTCTTCAAGTTTAAGGCTCTTTGTACAGCAACTGAGCGGTTGTTGTGGAATTCAGTGTCTCCGTTTCTCAATGGCAATCCAATCCTGTAATGCCCATCTACCAATTTGACGGACTTGGAGACGCGTTCCATGAACATGTGATCCTCTTGTGACATTTCCAGGCGATCCTCATACTGACGTTCTGGAAAGTCATATTTGATTTGCTGTTGCATCAACTCTTCAATCCTTACAACAGAGATCCTGTGAGCCATAACAATGGGTTTTCCAACCTTTGAGACACTCGTCTTCCTAAGAGGTCCATTTACAGTCCAACCCAAGGCTGTTTTAATGGCATAAGGTCCATTATCTTGACTGCTGATAACCATACATGGTTCCAAGGCCTTCGATACGTTGCTGCCAATCAGCAGGCCAATATCAGCATCAATCTGAGGGAGCTTTACATCTCTTAAATATGACCATTGTTCCACATCCATTTCAGTAGGAATGCTTTCCTTTTTCACAGGGATTTCTTTTTGCGTGTAAGTATCTGGAAGTTCAAAGAACGTTCCGCTTTCCAGGCCACTTATTTCTAGACCACAGGCAACCGATGTCTTGACAACTTGTTGTTTGTTCATTGTACGTAGAAGTATGTCAGTGGTCCTTCCAGTCATCTGAAGCTGTTGGAGAAGTGCTTCCGTACAAAAGGTGTCAGTACTGCCTGGATCTAGGAAAGCGTACGTTTCAATCACTTTGTTACCTTTTTTGTTTTTAACTTTCACAGGGACTACAGGCATGATGGATTCAGATGCGCCGGCCCCAATATCATTCCATCCATTTTCTATTTCCACAAGAGCACTTGTGATTGTCTTCTCTTTGTTTTCTTTGTAGGAGCTTGCTTCTCTGTTGGTGATATGCAAAGTGGTGGGGTGCTTGAATGAGCATACTTTACAGGTAAGTCTCTTTTTACATCCTTTGCTCATATGCCCTGGTTCCAGACACCCAAAGCATACGCCCTTCTTTTTGAGGAACTCCAACTTGTCTTGGTGTGATTTCTTGTTAATCAGGTAGCATGAATCAAGACTATGAGCACCATTACAAAATAAGCAAGAAGGTGCTTTGGAGGATGAACTAGGGACCACACTCTCATTACGTGTTTCATGTGTTGCTGGTGAAACACTTGTAGCAAAACCACTCTTGCTTCTTCTTTCTCTATCCAAATACGAACGGGGCATTGGTTGCATTGAGCTTCTTCTCTCGGTAATGGAGGTGTCCTTTAAGTTTCCGTACATCGGATGAGACAAAATTCTGGATTGATTATCCACAAACTGCACCAAATCTGCAAATTTTGCTCTCCTACCATCCCGGTCTTGCAAGTTACAGGCCTTTACCCTCCACTTTTCTTTAATCTTGTAGGGAAGCTTTGCTAATATAGCTTTCATATTGGTAGTATGATTCATTTCCTCCATGTACTCCATTGTATCCATAGCATTTAAACAACCATTAAGAAACACAGAAAATCCCTTTAAAGCTTCAGGGTCTTCTACTTTAATAGATGGCCAGCTGAGCGCTTTATCAATGTAGGCTGTAGCAATCCTGTAGTCATCTCCAAAGTGTTTTTTCAACAACCTCTTGGCCTCTGCATATCCTCTGTCCGGTTGCATATATTGACAACTGCGCACAAGCTCTCTTGGTTGGCCAGTTGTAAACTGCTCTAGAAAGTAGAGTCTGTCCTTGCTGTTCTCAGTTCTGTCGTCAATGCCATGCTCAAAGGCCCTTATGAAAAACTGATAGTCCAGTGGATCTCCTTTAAACACGGGTATGCTGAGTGGTGGTAATAAAGACAGGCTCTGTTGTTTGACTAGAGCTTCCGTAATCATGTTTTGTTTTTGCATGATATTCGCCAGATTGTTGAGGTCCATATGTCCTTGGCTAGAAAATATTTGCTTGCCCTCTTGCTTTATTGGGTCACATTGTATAGGTTGGATGCTATGTTCAGCCTTCCAAAATGCACCAGCCCTCATGTCTTTCTGTGGCTGTCGTATGGGAGGAGTTATGTCTTGCACAGGTCTTTTGACAGCATTAGCAACAGTTTCTTCATCTGGAGTGAACTTAGTTGTTTTCCTACGTACAGTACTCACTCTCTGTTCCACATGCACTTGTAAATTAGGACTTGCACTGTCCTTTTCAATTTCTTTTTGAATGTACATATCGAGAGGTGGGGCATGATATTCTGGATTGACCAGTAAGGCAGCTTGTGCATATACATCAATTGCATCTTCATCAAATTCATCCACTCCTTTTTCCAAATATTTGTTCATCCTGTCCATTGACTGAGGCTGAGCAATGTGTGAGGCTTCATACTCAGTGATGATGTTCAACTTTGCAGCATTAGTTGCAATCTCAGTTTCCAACTCCAATTGCTCTTTCCTGGCTTTGAGAAGCGCTTCCTCCTTTTCAAGTTCCTGCCTTCTTTCCAGTCTGGAAGCTCGTTCCATCAATTCCACTCTTTTGCTTTCCAATTTGAGCCTTGCAGATATGACCGAAGAAGTTTTAGAGGAGCGGCTAGATTTTGTTGATTTTTGTGAACGAACACTTGTTATGTTGGAAACACTGTCCTGAGGTCTTACATCATCATTGCATTCATCAGCATCAGTTTTACTCTGCTCATTTGTTATCCCTTTTATCCATTTTGTAGCTTCCTCAACAAATCCAGAAAAAGCAGTCATTTTGGGTTTGTACCATTCATTTTGCTCCTTTTCTGCATCCTCAGCAGACAATAAGGCTTTTACAGATTCATTTAATTCCATCAATTCCACACATAGTTTTTCAAACTCATTTTCCACTTTGGATTTAACCAGTTCAACATTGCAAACATTTTCCATCAATTTCTTTATTTCATTTTGTCTTCTGGTTGTTAAGGCCAGTTTATTTTTTCTGGATGTTTTTAACTGATTGAGTTGTTCAACCAGTGCAACATCAATGTCACATTCCAAACTTTGCAATCCCTCCATGATCCTCCTTATTCAATTAACACACAGCAGAGGAGAATCAACAATGTGGAATCCTTTTTTTTTTTATTATTTCACCTCATTTGCATTGTGAATATCCCTTGATTTCCTGATGTGCTTTAACATGCATTTTTAGGAGACAGGCAGGTTATTTTGTCGTATTTCACAACGTCCATTGATCCCACTTGGATGACGTTTCACAGTGACGTAATGACGCAGCCACGGCGCTCTGGTACAATCAGGAAATGCGCATAAACATTCGAGTCGCCGCTCGTAACATCACTCTTCTGCATTACTTTAGAAGCGTCGGATCGCTTTCGAGCCGTCCATGCAACAAGCAGTTATTGCTTTTAGACGAATAAAAGTGCAATACTTTTGTGTTCCAATTGGTTACCAGGCAGTGCGCTGCTAGACGCGCCCACATTGACCACACACTTTTCTTTGGGTTTAAGGTTCTTTATTCCTATGGCGTAACAGACAATTTGGCATTCCTTTCTTACCAGTTTTGAGGAGAAATAGGTCGGTGCGTTACCTGGCGATCGATATGGATGTTTGTGGCCGACTTGCTGCGTGGCTAATTTGCTGCGGTCTAAAAGCAGTGTGACTGCATACCTGGGAACCCAGTTCCCCGACTGGGCACAGCTGATATAGATTACAAGCCGCCCTCGCCAATGCCAATTGTGGGGCGGCGTTTGCTTTACGCACCGTCCTATCCCTCCAACCAAATGTAATTAATCATAAATCATTTAAATAATCAACAAACAACTCAATATTCATAAACAAATGCAAAATATACAATAAATCTTGAAATCAATAATTTGGCTTCAACAATCCTGAAAACCTCAGTTGTTTGATACTCCGTCTTTTTTTAAGGTTATGTTTATCTTATCCTACTCTATATTTTATCTTTTTTTTTTTTTTTTTTTTTTTTTTTTTAATGTTCCTTTTTTATCGTTCCTATTGCACTGTGGGCCAGTGATAAACGCCATTTCGATTCTGATGTATGTCTTGCATATATCAGAACTGTCAATAAAACATTTTGACATGACTTGAGAATTCTTTTAACCCTAAATTCCCCCCCCCGTTTATCTATTTATTTTAGACACATTCTCAAGGCCTAGACGAGGAGAGTGAAGCTACGTTGCTAACGGCGCTAACGGAGATCCTGGACAATGTGGACGATGAGACGCTGTCCCCGTTTGACACACTGCCCGACTCGGACATACTGTCGGGTCAGAAGGGCAGGGAACACTCTCCGGTTAGTGCACCAGCTGTCTCAGGCATCAGGCATAACTCTCTCTCTCACACACACACAGACACAAACATAACGAACACACACGCTGTCACTCACTCGCACACACACACACGCACAGACACACACATAACACAGACACAGACATACCGGACACACACGCTGTCACTCACTCGCACACACACACTGTCTTTCACTCACTCACATACATTCACTCACACACACCAGACACTGTCACTCACTCGCATACATACATTCACCCCCACACACACTGTCACACACACACACACACACACACTGTCTCTCACTTATTCGCATACATTCACTCGCACACACACACACACACACACACACAGTCTCACACACACACACACACACACTGTCTCTCTCACATGCATGCATACATAAATACATACACTTGCAAACACACACAGACGCGCACTCTCACTTTCCTGCTATGTATGTACTGTGTAGCCTCCTCCATTTGGCCTTTGAACTCAGGGGAAGAGGTTAACGTACGGTTTAGTTTAGGATTTGGTCAATGATGAGAAATCATGCACCACGCTGAGCTTGTGATGGATAAACACATTACCACAATTTCTGAGACCAAAAAAAAATTATTATACATTTAAATTATTTTACTTTTATTTACACTGATCAAAAGGTGGTGCTAGTGATTCTGTTATGAGTTCACAAATGTAAAAAAAAATTAATAAAAATAAAAAATAATAATATGGTTTTGTAATGTGTTTGTAATTTTATATAATTTTTCTTCTTTGTGTGTCTTTTCCTTCTATAGCTGAGGAGATTGCTGTGTCTGTCTCGTTCCCCTCCAGAGAAAGATGCACTATGTAGACCCTTCTCAGGTGGAAAGGTTGGTTCACCCTCTCATATGCAATGTTGATGCACTACTGTAGGGCTGTCGGCATTAATCTCTATGAATTAAAGTCAGACAATAACACGTACATTTGTTTCAAATACAATGCACACGCAACGAGTGGAATCGCACTACTTTGGATTGATTTGGTTTCAAATCAAGATACAATAGTTAGAATTTCTTTAATTTTTAACATGTACATTTAAAAAAAGTTTGAATTTTAAACATGCGATAAATCGGTCCATCCTAGCCTGAGAAAGGGCAGAGAGTGTTTTATGGTCTCACTGTCTAACCCTACATTTTACTAGTGTGACATCACACATTTGGTCAATGATGAGAAATCATGCACCACGCTGAGCTTGTGATGGATAAACACATTACCACAATTTTCTGAGACCAAAAAAACATATGTAGGGTTCGGATTAACAGGACAGCTAGGCCAAGGGAAGACTGAGGGAAGAAAAACCTCATTCATTATATTATAATATCGATTTTATAATGATAGAACGCTGGTTCCGTATGGGTGAAGTATTCCTTTAACCTCTCTCTTTATCCATCCATCTATACCCAGAGCCTCCCCAGGACTGTTGTGAAATAAAAAATAATATAATTACAAAAATGCGATTAATCAAATCAAATTTGGTTTGACTGCCCATATACAAACTTTTAAAGCAGACATATCTCAGAAATAACCTGTCTATTTGTCTGTCCTTCCTTTAACCTATTAATTTGTCTCTGTCTCTACCCAGAGCCTCCCGAGGATCTTAGCGGACTCTCTGCAGAGAAGTGACGGTGAGGAAGAGGACGATCGTTCCCTCTCTCTGAGTCCCGAGACTTCTTCATCATCTTCGCTCCCTGACGACGTCCTGTTAGATTGGGAAAGTCTAACGATGCCTCTACCTCTCAGCCTGGACGACCCAGACTGCGCTGAAGACGGCCTATCGGTGTCTCTGGGCGATCTAGTGAGACACATGCACCCGTACTGTATGACCATAGGCGGCGCGGAGCAGATGCTAGCCGCAGGAGGGATAGTGCTTGAAGTGGTGGACCAAGGGGAAAATGGAGAACCGATTCTGGCCATTACAGACATGGATCTACCCAGCAATGAAGAGCAGAAAGAAGTCGCACAAGAAAAGGAAGAATTGGAAGAAGAAGAAGTAGAAGAAATAGAAGACCCGGGCTCGGATAGCTCGGAGCATATAGTAGTCGACGATGATGATGATGTTTATGAGAATAATATGGCCGTTAGTGTCGCTCCGGTTAAAATGGCGCCTGTGATTTTGAAGCCAGAAGCGAGGAGATTGAAAGAAGAAATTAGAGAGAAGAGTCCTTCGAGAAGAAAAAAGAAAAAGAAATCCAAGGAGAAGGAGAAATCTAAATGCAAAGCTGAACCCGAGCGAAGGGTCCTTAGAAGTGGGGCGGTGCGAAACAACACAGCACTTGAGTCGCCCCCGAAAAAGCCTGATAGAAAGTCAGCCAAAAAGGAAGAGAAACGAAAAGTACCCAAACTCACTCTTGCCTTAACTCCGGCTTCTATCCCCTCAAAACCTAAGAAGTTAATAAACCCCACCCAAGATGAATCCAAAAATGAAGTCGCCACATCACCCCCACCACCACTATTGCCTGTATTTAAAATAAAAATGGCCACGCCCGTGTTGTCCGCACCGGAAGCTGCTCCGTTAATAAACGCTAGCCCTGAGAATAGTCAAGCTAGTAGCAGTTCACCCATAGCAGCTAGCTCCCAACTGCCAAATGAGAAGTCTAAACAGCTGGAAAATTCGTTAGCATTAGCCCCCGTTGCTATCCAGCCTGTGGAATCTATTGAGGGTCCCGCAGCTGCTCCTAGCCCCGTTACAACACCTGTTAGCGAGACCCCCTCCCCTCCTTTAGCCCCTGTGGCCCTGGAACCAAAACCCAAAGCGCTCAGTCTAGCCGAATACAGGCGTCTCCGTCTGCAGAAAAAGCCAGCGCCTGTGGACAAGCAGGACGACAACAGCACCAAATGGCCGAGCCTTCCCGAGCTTCCCACGGAGCTGGTCCCCATCCCGTGCTTACCTGACCCCTGTCCCAAAGACCCCCGACGCACAACCCCCCAAGCCAAGACTGAAGAGGAAGGGGCGGAGATACAGACAGCGTGGCAGCCAAGGGGACCATGTGCGCCGCCTACACCCGAAGCACTGTTGGTTAAACCGGCCTACATGGTCGCAAAAAATACTGCTAATACTACGGTACTTAAACCTCAGCAGAAAACTGAGAATTCTACTCCGCAAAAGGCCCAAGTTCCTGTCGCTAACGCAGTGACGAATTCACCCACGAAATCACCCACACAACAACAACAAACCAGTGCTCAAACTACAGTGCCTACTACCACGCCTACTACAGCTTCTTTAAGACCTGTCACTCAAATCGTGCCCTTAGCCAATGAAAAATCTCCTAATGCACTTTCAGGAAGTAAATATGAAGTCAGTGATGAAATGCCCAAATCTCAGGTTAGATCGCCTGATTATCCCAAGCTTGTGGATCTGGCGAAAATGTGCCCCAAGACCACTACAGCTGCACTCAAACTAATCGTTGCTAAGGTGTCTGCTGCCATGGCTAGCAAGAAAATCACACCCACCACAACCACAACACCTGTCCCGTTGAATAACCCCGTGTCATTGGTTAGCATGGTTCCAAAACCAGTAACCGTTGGTAACAAGCCCCATGTATCCACTCCGGCTACCATTCAGATTCTTAAAGCGAAAGCGCCGGCTTTACTTGAAGCTAAAAAGCTCACGCCAACTCCAGTGCTGAAACCCCAAAGGCCGAGAACCGCCACACAGGAGCTGATAGAGTCTTTCACCACTGAGATAGGTGAGAAAAGTTGATTGTAATCCTTTTTTTTTTATTTGATTTGATTCAATTTATTTCAGACATATCAAAAAAAAGAAAAATTAAAAGCATGAAAATACAATAAAAAAATATGTTCAAATGATTTCACAAAAGAAATAAAAATAAACAAAAAACATATTGAATTGATATGCCTGAAAAGGAGTAGGAAGAAGTATACACTTAGAAAGAAGTATAAACTTAGGAAGAAGTATAAACTTAATCCGTAATCCTTTTTTTTCTTTTAGATTTGGAAGTACAGCTTTATGTTTATGAATTGACAAAGTGTTCAGATGACAGTATGCCTCAATGGTGTTTATAAGAAAAGAATATTTCACATACTAAAAAATTGATTTACAGGGAAATAAATGTTGTCTTGGTTGTTACATGTCCACGGGTCTTTATAATACAATACATTATAATGTGATTTATTTTGTTGTAGGTATTGAAGCTGCTGATCTGACCAGTTTGCTGGAGCAGTTTGAGGAGACCCAAGGTAACCAAATACTGGACGAATATGACCTTATTAAATTAAAATCATTAAGCCAGAAACTGCTGTTCACATGGCAATATCTTATTCAATATATGATCTCGGAATATCTTGTTAATATGGGAATTTTGCAGTGCATGTAAACATAGTTACTGATGCTCTGCTATTGTGTGTATACTAAGGAGTGGGTTGTTATTCGAGTAATATGACTATTCTCTTTTTATATTGTTGACCAAAGGAGCATATACAAGGTCTGTTTCCTCTGAGTCCATAGTCCAATCAGAAGTGCCTTATGGAACAAAGATATTATCATATGGACTTAAAGCTTGTCAGGTTTATTGTAAGGTTCCTCTGGCTGCTTTTAAAAATACCTTTCTCTTTATATTTTTTGACCAAGGAAGCATATACATGACCTATTTCTGTGTTTGATAGTCCAAAACAAAAGTGACATACAAAACATTGAAACAGGTTTTTTAGATCCTCAGTAGTGTATTTAACGTTGAAAGATTGTCAGGTACCTCTGGCTGTTTTTAAAATGGCGGGTTTAAGAGCTGGTGATTTTGGGGCCAGTGAAGTGAATCTGCTTTGTGCTCTTGTCTGCTCAACTGCTGGAATTCTGCCATGTCCGCACTATCAATTTAACTCTCTCCGCGCTGTCTTTGTCTGGGCGGATAATATACACGCTCCAAACATAACAAGTGGCTGGGCTCTGTGTGTGTGCAGTCACTCATGTCAATACACTTTGTTATTGAGCCTCCAATACTGTGTACTAGGGATGTTCAGGGTTAACTGTTAACCGATAACCAATTAGACTATTAACTGATTAATACTATCATTTTAAAGGTGCAGTCAGTGACTCTGGAGAACGCTTGTTGACTATCACTTTTTTCCTGCTATGTATGTACTGTGTAAATCAAGTCGTTTTTTTTTTGTATAGCCCAATATCACAAATAGACATTTGCCTCAGTGGGCTTTACATTCCATACAGTATGACACCCACTGCCCTTACACCCTTAGCTCAGCTGAGAAAAAAACTCCCAGTAACAACCCTTTATCGGGATTTAAAAAATTGAGAAATCTCAGGGAGAATTGAGAGTACCCTCCCCGTTTGGCCTATGAGCTCAGGGGAAGAGGTTACGGTTTAGTTTAGGATTTGGTCAATGATGAGAAATCATGCACCACGCTGACTCTGTGATGGATAAACACATTACCACAATTTTCTGAGACCAAAAGAAAAAAAACTTTTTGTGAAAGTCAATGAATATCTCCTCCCGATCCACTACCTGTGTTAATACAAGACTAACCCCTACAAACTGGTATGCAGACAAAGAATATGTAAACAAAGTGTGTAATAACACTTGATTTTTTTTCTCAGCGCACAGATTGTGAGGAGATATTCCCTGATTTAGTCAACAAATGTTTTCCATAATCGCTGACTCCACCTTTTTAAATGATTTGATTAATGAGCGTCAATTATTGGTTAAAAAAAATTGAAAATAAAAAAATGGACATCCCTACTGTGTACTACTAGTATGAGCTCACAACACATGAAAAACACACTGGATTTACATGTGACACGCTTTAAATAAATAAATAACTAAATATATATATTATAGTTTTATATAATCTTGTCCTGACACCCTGACTCACTGTTCCTTCTCTCTTCAGCCAAAGTGGAGAGAGTTTTCCCGGAGGTCTCTGGTAGAGCAGCAGCTGTAGGAAACTCACGGTGAGTTACCCTACAGCCCTCACGCTGCTCTGTGTGTGTGTGTGTGTGGGAGAAAGGGAGTCGTCGTCGTGTGTGTGTGTGTGTGTGGGAGAGAGAGAGAGAGAGAGAGAGTCTGTGAGTGTGAGAGGTTGGAGAGAGAGAGAGAGAGAGAGGGAGAGGGAGAGGGGTGTGTGTGTGTGTGTGTGTGTGTGTGAGAGTGAGAGACTAGGAAAGATGTGTGTGTGTGTGTGTGTGTGTGTGTGTGTGTGTGAAGGAGTCCCCCGGCGAGAGATACCTGTGTGTGTGTGTGTGTGTGTGTGTGTGTGTGTGTGTGTGTGTGAGAGAGTGAGTCCCTGTGTGTGTGTGTGTGTGTGTGTGTGTAAAAGGAGGTGACACTTGCCAAGACCTACCGCAAACCCTGCCTTTGTCTGGCCACTAGTGATGCACCGATCAACGCCGAAAAAATATCCAAATTTCGCATGTACTAAATAGACAATCCACCCAGTCAAACAAACCTTTCTTTGAACCCTAACTCCTTTATTTTGGGGTTGAATTCGGCAGCTACAAACTGAGGTAGCGGCTACATTCTCAGCGGGTGATATAACGGCCTCTTGTCCCTTTCACAGTGTTGAGTCGCCTCCAGAGAGAACGGTTGTGGAGCGTGTGAGAGCCAACGACCTCTCGAGCACTGCAGGTAATTCAGCTTTCTGGCTTGAAAGAAACAAAGGTTGTGTTTTTAAAAACGAGTGGTGAAAGAAAACCACTTAAAGGCCTACTTCACCGGTTTGAATATGAAGGTGTATTGAATTCTGAGATCCTATGTAGTATAAATGTGTGAAAAAAATTAAAATCGGTTCATCCTAGCCTGAGAAAAGGCAGAAAGAGTGTTTTTTTTTTTAACCCTATATTTCTCCTTCTCGTGACATCACAGAAAGAGAAATTAGGGTTAAAAAAAACACTCTTTCTGCCTTTTCTCAGGCTAGGATGAACCGATTTCAATTTTTTTCGCACATTTATACTACATATGATCTCAGAATTCAATACACCATTCATATTCAAACCGGTGAAGTAGGCCTTTAACTAGGGCTGCAACTAACGATTATTTTGATAATGATTGATTAGCCTGTCAATTATTTGCTCGATTAATCGATTAGTGTTTTGGCCCGTAAAATGTCAGAACATTTTCCAAAGCCCATGTTGACGTCCTCAAATGTATTTTTATGTCCAAAACACACAGATATTTCAGTTTACTGTCATAATAGGATTAAAGAAACCAGAAAATACTCACATTTGAGAAGCTGAAATCAGAGAATTTGGACATTTTTTATTAAAAAATTACTCGAAACGATTAATCGATTATCAAAATAGTTGGCGATTATTTTAATAATCGATTAATCGTTGCAGCTCTACACTTAACCCTATTCAGAAACTTATAATATTTTGGTTAGTTTAGGATTTGGTCAATGATGAGAAATCATGCACCACGCTGACTCTGTGATGGATAAACACATTAACCACAATTTTCTGAGACCAAAAAAAATAAATACACTTTTTGTCAGTCAATGAATATCTCCTCAAGATCCACTACCTGTCTGGTGTTAATACACAGCCTAAATCAAATCAAATCAGTTTTATTTGTATAGCCCAAAATCACAAATACATTTGTCTCAGTGGGCTTTACATTTCATACAATATGATACAATAAGCTCTGTACACTACACTGTTGTTCAGCTTGAAAGACAGTTTAGGAGTGATTCCTGCTCATTGCCATGGCTGTGCTGTTATTTAGAGAATGCACAACCTGCAGATAGAGTAAAAAAAAAAGCAACAAAAGAATTGCTCATAAAAGGCATGGTGCTTTTTTTGTTAAAACGGTGCAGTCATGAGCCATGGATTTTATCTTAAATCTTAAGTTGCCAACGGTGTATAAAATTTGGTGCATTTTCTTCCCTCTCTCCTGCCTCAGCTCTGACCCCTCCAGCCACCCCTCCCCACCAGATGTGGAAGCCCCTGGCCCCCGTTGCTCTGCTGGGTAAAAGCAAGCCAGTGGACGGTCCCAAGCACAGCCCCTTAAAAGTCATCCAGATAGAAGCGCGCCCTCTCCCCTTAGTCAAGTCCTCCCGAAGCAAACCCACTCCCATAGCTGTCCCCACCGTCTCCCCCGAAATAGCCTGTCTGGACCACGACTACTGCCTCCCAAACAACAGAGCCGTCGAACCCGGGAAAAGATGGAACGTGAAACAGCAACAATCTTCCTCTTTCATCACTTTCAAACCGTTAATCAAGCAAGCTCAAACTCAAGCTCAAGCCACCATTGCTTCTACAACAACCACCACTACAAAACTTCCGGAATCGTCGTTGGGCCATTCTACAGTGACCGCGGTTACAACCAAAGCTCCGGAATTCCCGCTAGCAGAACCCCTGGATCACAGGCCCAAAGGGAAAGAGATAAGCTCTGTGTTGGAGACTCCTGAAGCCTCGCCCGAAAGGCAAGAGAATGATGATGATGGTACGGCTGTTAGTAATAAAGAGGATAGCCCGAGTAGGAGGGGACATTTCGGGAGGTCGTACCGTCGACATGCCCCCTCCCGTTCCCCTAGTCCCACCGCGGCGAGCACCACGGAGCGGACAGGAGGGCGCTCGAGGAAGAGGGGGAAATCCTACCGCACCCCCAGCCCCGTGTCCAGCGGATCAGAGTCAGACGACCATTCCTCCAGATCCAGGTCTCGCTCTAGATCCTACTCTCCATCGAAGAAAAGGTGAGAATTTCAGACAAGATATCATAGGCATTGCTCACACTTGATACTGTGTACTTCTAAACACTTAAAGGTGCAGTGTGTAATATGACATCATCAAGAAAGTTCTACAAAGTTCTAGAATGCAACGCTCCCTGGGTAACCCCAACCCTTTCGAATAATAACAGAAGCTACAGTGGCCTTCAAGGACAAGAACAAATCTTAATTGCACTAAATTAAATGTACTTATGGATATTATAATTACTTTCTACAAAATCTGCTAGGAAATAAAACCCAAAATTCTACACACTGCAGGTTTAAGGTCTAAACTACAACATAACATTCAGTCCAGCGCAAGGCATTGTGGGAAAATGGGACGTCTTTTCCATTTCCGCATCAGTTAATATGTGGCGTGCGGGTTTTTAAATAGGTTACCATGTTTACGGGTTAGACCGGTCATACTGCTTTTGTGTCAAATTGTTGCCAAAGCTCAGCTGCTTGTCAGTATACTGTCCTTTTAAAAGAGACTATTTTTGATACTTAATTTTGAATAAGCAAAGCAAAGATATGAACACATTTGCACTGTCTTTGAACCTGTCTGGTCCTCCCCGTGACCTCGTAGGCCAAGCTACAGCTGCTACAGAGAATCAGACTTGTTCATAACTGGAGTCTCCTGGTAACACTCCCAGGTTTCTCTTTTAAATGCAAGTCACAGATCATAACTATGTACAAGACTCTTTAATGAAACATAAATACGGCATTTAAAAAAAATCAATGGCAATAGGCCTGACAGTTTCAGCGTGCAATTTGAACATGAGCTTGCGAGATGCAGCAGTTTGCAAGCTTTAGTTTGTCGTGTCTAGTTGTGAACATGACATTAGGTTCATGAAGCCTCTGGACCCTTGTGTACATTATATCAGTAATAAAAGACCCTTGCATATTGATTCTAATTCCTATTTGTCATAATTTACCTTGTTTTTTTATTTTCACAATATTTTTATTGTCGTTTTTTTTTTACATACACAAACAAACATTTGCATCATGTTTAAAACACAAATCAAGTAATTTCTTTAAAAATTAAAAAAAATAGTCATGTATGGCTATAATGTCCCTTGTTAACCCCTGTCCTCCCTTCCTATCCCCTCTCTCTCCAGGTATCGGTCTCGTCTGTCCCACAGCCCCTCCAGCTCTTCCTCTGGTTCCTCCCCTCCCTCTCTCGTTCCCCCTCTCCGTCTCGTTCCCCCTCTCCCTCCCGCTCCCCCTCTCCGCCCCGCAGGAGACGTTACTCCTACTCCTCCTCTCGCTCGGGGTCCTGGAGCAGGTCAAGGTCACGCTCCCCTCACAGGCAGGCTCAGTGGAGCAGGAGAATGTACAGGTACAGATATAGCAATCAGGCTCATTTGTAGGGCTGGATATCGTTCAAAAATTGTAGATATTGATACAAATACAGATACATTGAATGAATGAATGTACAGGTAAAAATATAGGAATCAAGCTTGTGTGTGTTTTTTATTTATTTATTTTTCAGCTTGTTACAAATTTTCTTTTTATTCCCCTGTACTTTTGTAAAGCGTCCTTGGGTTTCATGAAAGGCGCTATATAAGACAAAGCTATTATTATTTGTTGGGCTGGGCATCGATCAAAAATTGTAGATATTGATACAAATACAGACACCTTGACTTTGATAAAGGCTCCTGAACAATACTTATCGATTGGAATTTGATGAGATTAACAAAATAACATTACACATGCATATCAAAATAGTTTGACAATCATTCAAAATATCTAATGTCTCTATTCTGTCTTCCTCAGTCCCTCACAGAGGAATGGCTATGGTGCTAAGAAGAGTAATGTGGAAGATACGAAGAAATGCAAGGACAAAGCCATCGTAAGTAAATTGTTCTCAAAGATAAAGCTATAGTGTGTAACTTCTGTTGCCCCATGAAAAATTAATTAATTAATAATACTTGTTGACAGTATCACTTTTTCCTGCTATGTATGTACTGTGTACCCTCCTCCATCTAGCCTTTGGGTTGAGGGGAAGGGGTTTTGGTTAGTTTAGGATTTGGTCAATGATGAGAAATCATGCACCACGCTGACTCTGTGATGGATAAACACATTACCACAATTTCTGAGACCAAAAAAAAAAATACACTTTGTCAAAGTCAATGAATATCTCCTCACGATCCGCTACCTGTCTGTAGAAAATCTGGTGTTGAGTAATTACAACACTGTTTCCTGGGATTTTTCTGAGCTCCTGCGCCAGTGTCGGGGGGGCGAATGTAACCCTGAAATTCAGTAAATGAGAGTTACGCACTATAGCTTTAACAGGTATCCTAAAATATTTTTAAATGTGAATGATCTACTAAAAAAAAAATTGTCGTTCCTATTAGGGGTGTGCACGTGTACACGTGTACACGTTTAACCGTTTAGTAAATCATAACCGTTTAGGGAAAATCAATAAACGAAAACCGTTTAAAAAAAAATCTTAAAGGCCCTGGCAACCCAAATCCACTAAATCCTTGTAACTATGTTATTTGGGGAGTAAAATCAGTGCTAATATGTATATGAAAGGTTTTAGGAATATCTGTTAGGCCCCGCAAACATACTGTCATGTCAGTTGGTCGAGCATTTGAAAAATCCTGATTCGAATGTTGCCTTGGCTTAGAGCGAGCAAAGGCTTGGGACGTCACGCGATGGATCTCCGTTCTAAAATGCATTGAGACGGCCATTTGAAAATGTCTGATTCGAATTTTGGCTTACATCACAGGCTTGGGACGTCACACGTTCTTAAAAACAAATCTATACAATATCTCTGGAGCCGCGCAAGAGATACAGACTGTCTCTTTGCGCCTGAGCCTACACTCAAAGCCTCGTCTGAGCGAAGCAGCGCGCACCCCGGTGAAACGATGGTGACGTTCACACAGTGAGACCTCGCCGAGCCGCCGTGCAGGAAAACTATGTGGTTTAATACTAAATGATCACCGGGGATTCCTGCACGTTAACGGTGTAGAGGGGACATGCTTTCGCGATCCGATTGCATGTCCCGAGCCCTGATACACACAGAGACATGTCTCCAAACTGACTGCGCGACTAACTGCAAAGTGAAACAACCGCCTCGCTCCGTTAGTTTCAGTCCACCTGCGCATTGACAACTTTTGAATAAAGCCTCTCATTCTTATTATAAGGGCTTTGATGCAAATTATTAAATCTGAACATTATGGCAGAGGTGGGGCGTAAAAGGACGACACAGTTGGCAAGCTCTCCTCACTACGCCTGCCACAGCAGAATCGCTGTTGATCGCTGCGCCGATTCATGCCTCTGATACGTCGACTCGCAACATAATAGCCTAAGTCAAGGCTTTGAATTCTGTGCTGGGGGATGTGGAGCTCTTTGGCCATTTCCCGTGCCTCTTTTTCCTCTAGTCACTTCGTTCTCTATCCAAGCGCACACACCTCTGTCCGGCCGCATCTGAGTGCGCAGCCAGTGCTCCACCCGAAAATAAATAAATAAACACAAGTTGGACATAGGCCCAGCTGATGATCGCTCTGGTAACGGTCAGTCCATAACTGGACGCTGAATATTAGACCCCGAATATAAGACGACCCGACTTTTTACGACCTATTCTCAGGGGGAAACCCCTTCTTATAATCGGCCCAATACGGCATGTGTCACCGCTGCATGTAACAATATTGCATTGGTCATTGGTCAATAACTCGCTATCAATGTAGCGAGTTATTATTTAAGTGCAGGAAGAGCTTTTTTTTTGTCAGCACTCCCTTCTGGGAATATGTTTCTGCGGCTGCCTGTAGCGTAGGCTACTTCAACAGCGGGTCTCCACACTGTTGATCGTCTACACAACGTTAGCCTGCATGCTTAGGATCCAACTGGCCGGCTGGTTTGAACTAATTTGATTGTCTTTTTTATATTTGACGAGTTTAGGCCTACTCCTTGTGCTCTTAATTCAAACCGCATATCGCATCAGCTCACGTTAATCAGACCTCTCTCTCTCTCTCTCTCTCTCTCTCTCTCTCTCTCTCTCTCTCTCTCTCTCTCCCCACTCCTATCCTCAAAAACATTTAAAAATGCATATGCCTAAAATAGATAGCAGATTGTTTTGCAAGTTCAATGGTAATAAACTAATAGGCTAAGAGATAACAATATGAGACAGAGATATTTTTATATATTTTCATTGTGACACTGACACCTGTTTCAATTAAATAGGTTGCGGCTGTGGTGGGAAACAATAGCCTATAACTAATTGCAAACCTATATAGGCCTAATAATAATAGGCTAAGTTACTTTCCGCAAGTGATTCTGAGCTGCGGCTCTCAGCTGTGCCAGAGCATTCACCGTTGCTAGGGAAACCAGCTACCGTGCAGCCCGTGCAGCAGTGTGAACTGCCAGTCAGGCTCATTGAGCATGTGCAGCATTTTCTAGTTTGCGTCTCGTTGTGTGGTGAATCTTTGGTCTGAACTGGGCTAAACCTGCTCAGCACCGTGAGTGAGAGAACGTTCCCTTAAGGCCAGGACACACCAGCCCGATAATCGCCGTCGTCAAAAAAAAAGACGAATCTGTTTGGTGTGTGCCGTGACGTCGGGCGACGTAGAGGTCGTCGGGCTTGTTTTGAGCCTGTCAGCCGCCGATTGAACATGTTCAATCGGCGGCTGACCGTCTTTCATTTGGAGCAATTTGATTGGTGGAGAGCTAGCGAATCAGTGAAGCCCGGAAGTGAGGCGGGTAGCACAAACAGCTAACAACAGCTAGCCATCGTTTTAATGTGTTTGTTCGTTTCGTTTTGAGAGTACTCACATGCATCAACCCTTGTTGAGTGCTCGACCCCATGCTCGACACTCTCTGCTAAAAATTGTGCTCTTATGGTCCATAAATATAAATACGTATTTCTATCTATGTTTATGCTCTAGAGAGATGTCCAATCATTTCCGGCTTTCGTATTTTTTCGGGCCACAATACAGATTAGCGCCGCCTGCTGTTGTGGAGACATTACGTCCCGCGAGCGTACGGAAAATAAACAGTCGTCTCGGTGTGTTCTTTGGCAGCGACGGGACGGCTGGAGCTTCCTGAAACAGCCGACTCCATTTTTTGCGTAGTCGGAACATGTCGGACTGGTGTGTCCTGGCCTTTACAGAACGTTATTGGCCACGCCCACACCACCCTGCAAAATGTTCTAGACAGCAAAAAAGCAGTTTTTTAGACGAAATTTTATAATATTTATGAAAATTATTTTTTAATTGGATGACTGTAAATATCTTATGGAGAAACCCAACATTAATGTCATATATTTATGTCTGTGGGTTGCCAGAGCCTTTAAAAATGTTAAATGTTCTTTTTTTCCCTCAACGTTTTTAAATATGTTCTGGAGACACGCATTTATTGATTTTACATCACTAATAAACTACTTGGGGATGATACAAGCTAGTCGGCCCAATCTGTCTGTCCCTCGGCGTGTGTGTGTGACTGTGTATAATCGCAAACACACACACACACGGGGAGGCGCCGTGCTCGAGTAACAGCAACGGACGAGTGATGAAAGATAACCTAAAGACTAAAGTTACCCGGTTGAAGTGAATTACGCGCGTAAGTAGCCCGAACTTTATAACACCTGTTCACCCTCATAAATGTGGACATGTAGAAAGCGATAGGCTATATTTATCAGGAAATGAATGAAGGGCGATAATGACGGCCAACACATGTAAGGCGAACGCGTATGTGTGTGTGTGCCCGCGCGGCTACAAGACCGTGGGCGCACGAGGACAATGACGTCACGGTTAACCGTGTACACGAAAAAAATTCCGTCGTGTACACGGTTAGAAATTTTTGTAAACGTTCACACCCCTAGTTCCTATTGCACTGTGGGTCAGAGATAAAACGCCATTTTTGATTCTGATGTACAGTACAGGCCAAAAGTTTGGACACACCTTTTCATTCAATGCGTTTTCTTTATTTTCACGACTATTTACGTTGTAGATTCTCACTGAAGGCATCAACTTTGAAGGGACATATGGAATTATGTACTTAACAAAAAAGTGTGAAATGACTCTTAAATAGGTCTTATATTTTAGATTCCTCAAAGTAGGCACCCTTTGCTTTTTTGACAGCGCTACAAACCCTTGGTGCTCTCTCAATGAACTTCATTAGGGAGTCACCTGAAATGGTTTAGCAAAGAATTCCACAGGTGTTCATTCAAAGTTTTGATGCCTTCAGTGAGAATCTACATTGTAACTAGTCATAAAAATAAAGGAAACGCATTGAGCGTGTCCAAACTTTTGGCCTGTACTGTATGTCTTGAATATATCAGAACTGAACATAAAAAAAACTTTGACTTGATGATCTAACGAGTATTTTCTTCTTGTTTCAGGAGGAACGTCGCGTTGTTTACGTCGGTCGCATTCGGGGAACGATGACCCAAAAAGAACTTGAAGAGCGCTTCTCTATGTTTGGCAACATTGAGGATTGCACCCTGCACTTTAGAGACCATGGGTAAGCACAGGGATAGCTTACTGTACTCTGTTTAATGTACTGTTGACAAGGTTTTAAAATAGACTATATACCTTTTTAACTTGTTTTATAAATGCATGCTTTTGTTATTTTGATTATAGAGAATTACTTTTTTGAGATGCCATTCTGTTCTTTTTTTTAATGGTATGTTTTTGAGACTATTTTTAAACACGCAATTATTAATAAGCCAAACTAGCCTGACGTAAATGTGGCGCTCTGGTACTGTTGGAATACATTTAAAAGGACTATTCTCGATACTTTTTTATTTTTTTATTAGCGAAGTTAGAATATGAACACACTGCACTGTCTTTGAACCTGTCTGGTCCTCCCCGTGACCTCGTAGGCCAAGCTACAGCTGCTACAGAGAATCAGACTTGTTCATAACTGGAGTCTCCTGGTAACACTCCCAGGTTTCTCTTTTAAATGCAAGTCACAGATACAAACTATGTACAGACCAGTTTGTTACCCTCACTACTAGTATAAGAAGTGGAAGTAACAAAAATTAAGTGAAACAAATGGAGGTGATGAAATTATGTGATGAATTATGTTGTATAATATTTTTTTAAGTGCTCCTATGTTAAAGGTGCTGTCAGCTATTCTGGAGAACACCTGTTTCTCAAAATCAGTTAGCATCTCCTCATGATCCGCTACATGTCTGTACTGTGTGTGTGCTGAAAAAATGTCAGACCTACATGTAGCGGATCATGAAGAGATATTCACTGATTTTGACAAAGTGATTTCAACAACAAGTGTTCTCCAGAATCACTTACAACACGCAATTTTTGTAACTTCCGCCTATTTATCGTTAACACTGCATACCCTGCACCTCGTACGAACTGAAAATGAACCCAGACTGATTGTTAATGTGTTTCTCTCCGTCTTTAGGGATAACTACGGGTTTGTGACGTACTACAACACGAAGGACGCCTTCACAGCCATCGAGAACGGGAGCAAGCTGCGCAAACCGGACGAGCTGCCGTTTGATCTCTGCTTCGGTGGCAGGAGACAGTTCTGCAAGAGCTCCTATGCTGACCTGGGTACGGACCTATAGAGACACAGAAAATGGTCCTTTAGTAATGATTTTTGGTCTGATTTATTTGTACAATATAAAACAAAAAATGTGTTAGCCTCATCATAGCATAATTGCCTAAATCATATTTACTCTGCTCTACTTTTACTCTACATCTACTCTATTCTACATCTACTTTACTCTACATCTACTTTACCCTACTCTACAACCCTTAACATATGACTTAGGCAATTATGCTATTAGGCTAACAAAAAGTAGATGTAGAATAAAAGTAGAGTAAATACACATACAAAGGAACATTTTTAAAACAAATTGTACAGATGAGATAAAAAATAAAAATAAAACTTTAGGCTTGTAAAGAAAAATTTCCCTCAAAGGTCATTAAATGTATTTAAAAAAAGTTATTTTATTATAATACAATTTATTTAATGACAGGCCTTGTATGTCACTCAAGTTTGCCTCACATAACAAATTCACACAAACAACTAAAAGTCAAAGTCAAAATTATTCCTATAGCACATTTGAAAACATTATCAGTTGACCAAAGTGCTGTACAAGATACAAAACAACACATAAGATACATGAAAAATAGGTAACGTACTAGGGGAGTTCCAGAAGTCCTAGCAACCACTGTGCTCCCGGGCTGCTGTTCAGACATTCAATGGTTTGCAGTGACGAAATATTGGCTGTGAGATATTGGCTGTTATTCATTCTGATACACAGCATGCTGCTCACGACAAGTTAAATGCATTCATTGTATGTTGTTTTACGACCAATAGCTCTTTGCAAATCACATGGCAACCATATGGAGGGATAGCATACTGTCCTCCTTAAATGTACTATTGGCATGTTTTTCAAAAGACCATTTTCAATACTGCATTTAATAAGCAAAGCTAGAATATGAACAAAAGTCTTGTATTATACATGCATACATTTGTTTATTGTAATACGGAATTGCCCTTTCTATATGGATTTTAATAAGTTTAGTATAGTATATTTTGATCACACATACATTCACAGCATGACATACATAAGTTTAAAAAAAAAAAAAAAAAAAAAAAGTTGTCATCTTGATTTTTACATTGCCATTTTAGCCATAATAAGTCATTTGCACTGTCTTTGAACCTGTCTGGTCCTCCCTGTGACCTCGTAGGCCAAGCTACAGCTGCTACAGAGAATCAGACTTGTTCATAACTGGAGTCTCCTGGTAACACTCCCAGGTTTCTCTTTTAAATGCAAGTCACAGATCATAACTATGTACATGACGCTGTGTGTTACTATCACTACTAGACCTCTGACAAAATGAAAATTAACATACTTGTGTTTAGGACTGTCACAGGGAGAACTATGGGTAAATTCAACCATTGTATTTGATTTTAGAGAACTATTTCTGCATTTGTAGGGATGGGATAACGGGAGATTTTGGTAAATGCTGGCGATAAGACCTAATCTGCACATAGCAATTAAAAAAAGAAACTTGATTACATCTACTGAGCATGTGCCAACCTTGCTTAAGATGCTCAAAGCAGCATGCTCACACTGTTCTACGGCACATGACATGACACAATATCGCCACCTACTGACCTGGCAAGATTACGTCAGCATTTCAAATCTCTTTTTTTTTTGTTGTGTTTTCATATGAATTGATAGATATTCTAAAACACCATTGTGTGTACAGAAATGTGTCTGCAAATAGACTAGGGGAGAAATGCATTAAAAAAAGTATATCGGTGTATATTTGGACATGGCCTTGGACTTATGACTTAAACATTAAAAAAAGAAGAAAAAAATCCTACATCTTTGCTTTCAAGAGTCAATCAGTCTTCAAAACACTCAAACCAAAATGCTAGAATATCCTGCTGTCATTTCCCTTTTCTTTTTAAGAATATTTTTTGGATTTTTTCAAGCTTTATTAGATAGAACAGAGCTGAAATGGGGAGACAGAGAGAGAGACGGGGGCCAATATGGTACGCGCTCTATCCACTACGCCACCGTTTCCCTTTTTATTTCCAATACCCAACACTAACCTTATTTCTTCTTCTCTTTCCAGATTCGAGTAGAGACTACGAGCCGACTCCTGCGAAGGGCAAGTCTCAAACCCTGGACTTTGACACTTTACTGAAGCAGGCGCAGCAGAATCTGAAGAGGTAACAGGAGGCCGGTCTGCCTGCCCGCACAGCGCAGCAGCCCTACACTTTACCTCAACCAACCTGCAACACTGTCTTTACAATTATTATTATTTTAAAGTTGTTGCATTTTTACTTTTGCGTAATTTTTCGTTTGTTTTTATCATTTTTTGTTTTGTGTTTCTGCAAGCTAACACCTTCTATTGAAGTGAAGATTTGTAATGAAAAGTAGTAAAAGAAAAAAAATGGAATAAGTTGAAAAAAAGAAAATAAAGAAAATAAATAAATATAATTTTTAAAGGAGTTTATTTAACTGTAAAATCAGATTTGAATTGTATGGAGAGAATCAGTTTTAAAGGGGAGATGAGATGAGAGAGAGAGAGAGAGATGTATGGAGCTCCCTGATGGCTGGGAGAGGCTGTGATACATTGTGATGTACTACAGACCTAAAATAAAATAAAAAAGTGAACCGAAATGTATTGTTTGTGTTTTTATTCCAATTCACTTGTTTGGATTTGTTTTGGGAATTATTTGTTTGTTTTTGTTGCTACATCCTCTTTTTTAAAATAATTTTTTTTAGTCCGAAAGATTATATGCCTTTGTCAAATAAGACATTTCTATGAGGGGTGGAAGTAACCTATATTTAAGTGATATAACATAATATTATTAATATTATCTTCACTTAATAATTAAGTGATCAAAATGAAGGTGAGGAAATTTCATGTGAATTCATAACTTTGTGGTAGAAGCAGATGTGAAATTAAAAAATAATTTCATAAATGATCAAGTGATCTGATGAATTTGAACTTGATTTGACATGGCTGTAGAAAAGGCATAGTACATAAAAATACAATAATTGATGGTAGCATTACATTTTGCATCTTTGTTTATTTATTTTATATATTTTTTTATTTCAGACATATCAAAAACAATACAAAACTAAATGAAAAGCATAAAAATACAATAAACAATTTATGTTTAAATGACTTCACAAAAATAAAAAATCATGGTCATGGTGGGCATTTAACATTTATGGAAGGAAATGAACAAGTGAATTTAATTAAAGATGTCCTAGTTCCATTAAAGCTATAGTGCATAACTCCTGTTGACCCCAATCTGAGTAATTACAACAACACTGTCGGTGCATTTACATAAGATAAGCCTTCGGTGATTGCACATGGATTCTATTCCTTCTGCTGTACGTCCAGGATCATTTCTTGGGCTCTTTTTGGGATTATTCTAATCTCCTGCGCCAGTGTTTGGGGGGGTTGACACCAGTTTGTAAACGCTGCCATACTGAGAAATAGAGTTTTGTGGAGCTGATAGGCTTAATCAACTTTGTGTCAACAACTCCTTTGGCAATGCCTTGAATGTAACAAGACACTAATTTTAAATGTAAAAGTTACGCAATATAGCTTTAAGTGTGCCAGTGAGCCAGCATTAAAAATACCAGGATTTTGGAAAGAGCCCATCAAGATCTAACACAGTTAACCTGCTATCAGTGTATGAATGTGTGTGAATGGTAACGTGGGAAAGGGAACAGGTCTCCCTTGCAAAAGAGTCTCCGGTCTCAATGGGATTTACCTGAATAAATAAAGGTTAAAAAAAAAACTAATGCATATTGTTCCTTTGCGGGGGAATTACTTGCTAGATTACAAAGTGTGCTTAATTAGGGGAAAACCCATAATTGATTGGACATGTACTGGTGATTTTAGAACAAAGCATGTGTGTGTTTAGCTGACACAGGATACACGGGCTCAGAGCGGGTCATAACAAACGAGCATCTGTGGATGTGTTGTCGGTAGAGCCACTGCATTCCTAATATGGACTGGAATCTCAAGATGTTAGAAAGCCGTCGAGATAGTCAACACCGTCCCTGAACCGGATACTGTTTTAGCGCTGAAATAACGAGTCAAAAGAGCGGTTAGTGAACTTATACTGCAGTATAAGGACTTTTTTAATCAATTATTAACCCGTGTCTTTGTTGTCATGACAGCAAAATCACAATTTGTCTCAATTGCCAAGATTAATTCAAAGATATTTCTCTTCCGGTGGTGTTTTTATAACCAAATATCGCCTTTAAGATATTCTTTTCAAATGCAAATGACGTAATTTGAATGTGTATACATCTTACCCGTTAGCAGCAATTGTGTGGTATCAAAAACAGATAATTTAAACGTGTTTTAGTATGAGTTTTGTACATGTGTTTAGCGCTCGGCAGTGGACGTTTCATCTATCTCGTCGCCGTGTTGATATCTTGGCGCTGTTTTGTCGCTTAGCTCCAGTTCTGACTGGTTCAAGCCAGTTTTGTGCGCATGCGCAGTAGGTGTAAACAGGAAGAACTGAGCAAAACCAGGGCAAATCTACCGTCAAGAGAAGAAAAATGAACGGACAAAACCGAGCGAACGTTTTGTTATTCCGTATATATTAACACACATAAATGGTTTCGTATACAACCTTACAGTCATTTCTAAAACATATTGTAGAAGCAGTTGCAATATTTTCGACACGTTTGATAGACTCGTTAGTAACATAACGCAAGCTAACAGTTAGCTACTGCGGCGGCGATTTTTTTGATTTTTTTTTCTCGGTGAATTTCTCGGCCAAATTACATTGAAAACTAACTCAGTGAAATCAGGATTTTGGCGGCTTTTCAACGAGTTAAATCTCGTAACTATGGTTCAGAAAGATAAGGCGCTGGAGACGCCGGAGGTGGAGGGAGATCAGAGCCCCAGCCCAGTCTCTGGAGAGCCGCTAGCAGAGGCCCCGGGCCCGGTGGATGAGTCCGACATTACGGTCGAACTGACGGGCAACAGAAAATTCATCAGCGGTGTCGTGGAAGGTAAGAATAAATACAAGCGTTAACGATCGGTGTTTAATAGTAGATACAGTTGTGATCTGCATGAAGGCATAAATAGGCCATGATCAGAATGCTGCAGCAATCTTGAGGTTTTTCTGTGGGATTTGGTGTTCACATGTTGAAATACAAGTCATTAGGCAAAAGGCATTCTGTACAATCGGATAATAATACTTGTGGTCCAAATTCCATTATAAAAGCGGTTATAGTGAATGCTACAATCGAAGGAAATGAATCGTGTATGCAGCATCATGCACTAAGCAGATCAGTATTCTGATACATGATCCACGGGTAGATCAATGAGTATGATAAATGTTTATGTAAATTAAACCGCTATTATTGGATGATCAACAACAGTAATGCAGTGTAACATACATTTATCAAATATATGTCAAACATTGGCAGGCTACTAAATATTAAGCCATAGTATTATTGGCCTCTAGGAAAGGTACTTATGTCATGATTTTTAAAGAGATGCAAAGTTCGATTAGCAAATTTGCATAATTATTCAAGCATTTCTGAAGAAAATATAAGACAGATGACATCTATACATTAAAATATTTACCATATTCCTTGCAAAAGAGTCTTCGGTCTCAATGGGATATACCTGTATAAATAAAGGTTTAAAAAAAAAGTCTTAGGCACATTTTAAGCTAGTAAGTACCAAAATAAACACAGTTATTTTAAACATGAATAAAATGCATGCTTGCTGTCACTCCCAGTCCACACCTAGCGGTAAATAGTTGATAGTAGTCAGGCGTTGCAGTTGGCATGGATACTGTAGTTTATAATCATGGAAAATGTAGTTTATTGCCAGCCCTGCAGACTGTATAACTAAATGTGATGTTTGCTGTTTCAGGCTTTTATGGTCGACCATGGACTATGGAACAGAGGAAAGAGTTGTTCAGAAGGTACGTGGCACTGTCTGAATTATTTGGTTATTTTGCATGTTACTCAAATAACTTTTAACTTTCCACCAAAGATGCTTTAAGTTGTTATACGGGCGGCAGTGGCGAAGTGTGCAGGGCGGTCGTCCACTGGGTTGCAGGGTCAGTGGTTCGATCCCCCGCCTACCCGCCACATGTCGAAGTGTCCCTGGGCAAAGAGACACTGAACCCCACATTGCTCCTGATGGTTCAGAGAGCGCCTTGCATGGCAGCTACTGCAATCGGTGTATGAGTGTGGTGTGTGTGTGAATGGCTGAATGTGGTAAGAAATGTAAAGCGCTTTGGGGCTGAGAAAATTGTCTAAAAAGCGCAATATATGCCAAGTCCATTTAAATATATCTACCATACTAAGTTTGTCCAACCTTGCATTTCCCAGGCAGCAGAAATGGGGACTGAACACTTACCTCTACGCGCCCAAAGACGACTACAAACACAGAATGTTCTGGAGGGAGCTGTACTCAGTCGAAGAAGCAGGTAACTAACTATTAAATTGTATATTCTGTATTGATTGATTGATTGATTGATTCAATTTATTTCAGACATATCAAAATTTACAAAGCAAAATGAAAAGCATAAACAAATAACATATTGAATTGATATGCCTGAAAAGGAGTAGGAAGAAGTATAACTTATTTAATCCTACCCCTTTTCCACAGCTCAATAATTCATATTTATATTAGCTTCCTGTGTTCCTTATAATCTCTTTTACAAATCTATACAATTTGTTATACTATTGTTGTTGCTTTCTTTCTATTTTACTTGTATATTGCATATTTCATGTTTCTTTCTTGGCATTCAGTAGAATTTCATTGTATGACATGTTTCTTATTGTGCATATGACAAAAAACACTTTGAATCTTGAATTAAAACAAAGCCTGGGTCGTGTGGGACCGGTCTACTTAGTCCAGACTAAACAAGGAGAAGCAGCTTTTAGTTTTTTATGCTCCACACATATCTAAAACAAACTCCAGAAAACTTGAGGCTTGCTGCAACTCTCGGCTCTTTTTATAAGTTTGTTTTAATTGTTTTTTAAAAGCAATTTCTTTTAATTTTGAAAAAAAAACTTTGCTTTTCGTTTTTATAATCTCTAAAATGCATTTTCAATTAATGTTTATGTATATTTATTTCCTGTATAGCACTTTTGAATATCATTGTGTCTGTATTGTGCCTTGCTTTCCATTGAATAATGGACGAAGTTAAAAATAAGTTGTTATAAAAGCACATGTATGTTATTTTAACTTGTGATCTCCCTCCACTGTCTCACAGAGCAACTGATGATGTTGATCGGAGCGGCTAAGGACCACGGCATTGAGTTCATCTACGCCATCTCCCCCGGACTCGACATCACCTTCTCCAACCAGAAAGAGATCACTGCTCTCAAGAGGAAACTGGACCAGGTACTTTTTGCAGATACAACAGTTGGCAAATAATTTGTTTTATCTCTTTTAACAGTTGATTTCTGGAAAAGAAAAATGTTGAATTGATAAACAAACATCTGTTATTTCATATAAAAAATACTGGTATTGATAAAAATGAATTAATAATGGTTAAACACAATAAAATTCCAAAATGCTCAAGGGGTTCACAAACTTTCAAACAGCACTGTATGATATCTAAGTTAGGTGTCTCAAGGAGCTCCTGCAAACATTTGATTGATAATAAATGTTCATAGATATAGATATTATAAAACTAATGGTATTGTAGCCACTCTGAATGATAGCAATGTGAATGTGTTTAAAGCCCATGTAAATCCACAATCCACATCCACCAAATCCTTCTAGCTATGTAATGTGGGGAGTTAGTTGCATCATGATATACAGCATCTGAAAAGAGTTATGGGAATATTTATCAATCCAAATGATGTGAATGAGTTGAAACTGCTCTCAAGAGGAAACTGGACCAGGTAATGTAGCTGCTCTGAATGACAGTAGTGTGAATGAGTTAAAGCCTCCTGTAAACCTGGTCTAAAAGATTTCAAATCAATATATTATATAAAAGTTGGGTGTCTCAATAAGCTTTTACAAAAATCAGATTGAAAATAAATGTTCATCAATAAAGATATTATAAAACTAAGTTTAAAAAAAAAATGCTTTTTTATTGTCTATATCGTTTGACAGCCTTTAAAGGTCTTGATTCATATCTTCAAGAGCTCATGCATCTTACACACTGTCTCATTGTGTAACCATTGTCCCCTCAGGTTACTCACTTCGGCTGCAAGTCTTTTTCGTTACTATTCGACGATATTGAGCACAACATGTGTCCCGCTGATAAGGAAGTGTTCAGCTCGTTCGCACACGCTCAGGTTTCCCTCACCAACGAGATCTACCAATACCTGGGAGAGCCCGAGAACTTCCTCTTCTGCCCCACAGGTAACCGCGTTCTGTGTCCGAATCATTTGCACATTTTAAAATAATAATAATAATAATAATAATAATAATAATAATAATAATAATATAATAATAATAATAATAATAATAATAATAATAATAATAGTAATAATAGTAATAATAGTAATAATAATAATAGTAATAATAGTAATTTTATTAAATAGCACCTTTTTTTCTTTCTTTTTTTTTTTAACTTTTTTTTTTTAATGGTTTTTACAAAAAAATCACATACGGACAAAAAAAACTGAATAAGTAGACGCATACAATACATACACAACCCCCACCCCTCCTCCCCCTCCTTCACATAAACAGACAAGAAATACAATAAATAGCACCTTTTTAAAAACAGTGGTTTACTAAGTGCCCAAAGGTACCTCAGTCCTGTGTCAGAATCCGTTGCACATTTTATAATAATAATACTAATATAACTTTATTTGCATAGCACCTTTGAAAACAGTAGGATACAAATGCCCATTCAAAGCTAAGACATACATCAAATCAATACACATACCCATATACTATAACCATTGTTGTAATAGTGTAAAATCAAAGATGGAACAGCTTTAAAGAACAGAAAAAAACAACTAATTAATTTTTTTTTACTATTGTTTTATCGACCTGTTCATTAATTTCTTCAGTTTTTTAAACAGTAGGAAACAAATGCCCATTCAAAGCTAAGACATATACAAATCAAATCAAAACACATACCCATATTAACACATCATTGTAATAGTGTAAATGGGAAGATTGAGCATCTTTTAAAGATTAAAAAAACACACAACTCATTACCATTTTTACAATTGTTTTATCGACTTGTTTATTAATTTCTTCTTTGCTTTTTCCCCTTGAAATCCAGAGTACTGTGGAACGTTCTGCTACCCTAATGTCCACCAGTCCCCTTACCTCCACACAGTCGGAGAGAAGCTGCTGCCCGGCATCGATGTGCTGTGGACGGGTGAGTTGAATTTCCTGTGAACTGAAACAGAACACAATTACTACTGGTTAAGTTAAAGGTTTACTTGTTAACTTGCTCAGCAGGACTTCTTAACCACCATCGGTAATACCCGGTAGCCTGCAATGCTGTTTTCTACATGAAAAAAAAACCTAACCAATTTAGTTTGGCCTAAGGTTTACAAATACTTATACTAAATACTAATTTGCTTTATATATTTTATGCTTTGGTTTTCAATAGAAGAAAGAAAAGTTTGAGGAATTTTTGTGTAGGCTGTGATTTATACTTCCAAAGAAAAAACGGAATGAGCAAATGTAAGTATTAGCATGTATCGGCAGTCGGGATCGTCCACGAAAATTACTATCGTGTATCCCTACTGTTAACCATACTGTCACACATCTCAAAGTAATAGATGACAGTGTTTCATTTATTAATTTATTTTAAATGAATATTTGATAAATTAAAGAAAATGTTTCATGATCCAGATTATTCCATAAATTAATACTAGACAGGACATCCCTGTCTATATTAGGTCTTAGTGTTTATTGTATTTTATTTTCATATCCATGTATTTTTCTTCAATAGTTTATATGGCTTGTGTCTCCAAATTATTCCACAAAATAGTTTTAGGCATATGTTCTATGTTTTTCCCCTCAGGCCCCAAGGTGGTGTCCAAAGACATAACAGTGGAATCCATCGAGGAAGTGACAAGAATCATCAAGCGAGCTCCGGTGATCTGGGACAATATTCACGCCAACGACTACGACCAGAAGAGATTGTTCCTGGGACCGTACAAAGGCCGGTCCACAGAGCTCATCCCCCGGCTGAAGGGAGTCCTCACTAACCCCAACTGCGAGTTTGAGTCCAACTTCATAGCCATTCACACGCTGGCCACCTGGTACAAGTCTAATATGAACGGGGTGCGCAAGGACGTGGTCATGAGTAAGTATTATAAGTTAATTTTATATGATTTTACTGTAGCCCCTTTTTATACAGCGATTCAGGCATATTGTCGGGATAACAACTCGCCATTATGCCAGCTTTGTGCATTTAAACTGGACAAATCAAAGCCTTAATATTGGTGAATCAGTGTGTATATTTACACAGCGTTCCTCATCCCAGAAAGAAAGAGGGGCTTGTGACGCAAGAGTGTAAGCAGTGTCACTGTGCTTCAAGAGTTGCGGTCAAAATTTTAGCACATTGAAAACGCCCCCTGTTCTGCCACTGCACGTTGACACATTTACACAGAGAGCTACGTGGGAATGTTGCAGGAGTCTTACTACCTAGTGAGATTGCTGTAACAATTTTTTACACCTTACCGTGTCAGACCCATTTACACTGCAACACGGGAGTATTCCCGGCTTTCACAGGCAGTATTGAAGGGGCTACTGTCAACTGTCTATACAAGGTTATATTCATCTTGCTGTACGGAAAAGCAGGTCATTTATTGTGTGTGTGTGTGTGTGTGTGTGTGTGGTGTGTGTGTGTGTGTGTGTGTGTGTGTGTGTGTGTGTTTTTGTCCCTCTCCACCTCTAACCAGCGGACGGTGAGGAGAGCACGGTTTCCATCCAGATCAAACTGGAGAACGAAGGCAGTGACGAGGAGCTGGAGACAGACATGCTCTACAGCCCGCAGCTCGCACTCAAACTGGCTCTGACCGAGTGGCTGGGGGAGTTCTGTGTTCCACATCAATACAACAGTAAGAGCTCTGTCACAAGTCACATGATTTGTTTACTATGTTCCCGTGGTAATATGCTTTCTAGCAGTAATACTTTGAATACAGTCTTAGAATAGTGTTAGTAGGGATGCCATGGTGTGGATAAGTTTGTGACAACACCGATATTACCACTTACAATGTACATCAAAAAAAGAGAGAAAAAATAATGGTTTGAAGGTAAACTATTCTCTTGTCGCGTGGTGCAGAGCAGACACTTCAGTTTAATTATTTTCTAGTATTGATAATTAGTAGTATTTTACAAATTAATAATTTTTTTCATGAACGTAGGCCCTATAACTGATGAAGCAAAAATGAACCAAATGGCTTTTATGTCTAGTAAAAAAAATGAGGTGTGGCCGGTGGGCAAGTTATGGAACTGTTGTTCAGCTTAAACATTGATTACCAAATTCTAACAACATAGGATCTCAGAGTTTAATACACCTTCATATTCCCACTAGTGAAGTAGGTCTTTAACTTATCTCTTGTCTTTCTTTCAGGCCGTCAGATGGTTCAGGGCGGGGCTAAAGGTGGAGCCATCGACCTGTCCATCATGTCGTCTCCGTCTCTGTGTGTTCAGACCACAGTCACCACAGTGTTCCAGCAGCCCATCATGTCCCCAGCCATACCCCCCCTCTGCCTGGACCCAAACTCCCCTCTGTCCCACCCCATGGCCAAGAGACAGCACGAGGTAGAGGAGTGTGTGGAAGAGGTGAGGGTCCGCTTTACTATGAGACAAAGTTGTAGAACTACAATGATGTATTGTCAGTTGATTTAAACAGTTAGGAAGTAATGATTAGGGATGGGAACAGTCTGATCCAATGTCAATTTTCAATTTCGAGACCATACGTGATTATAGCGCATGTTTAAAGTTAAGTAGTTGTTGCTCCCTTGATGAACAACAACTTGACGATACAACTAACTAATTATAAGATAATCACTGCAAGTATCGGCTTCAATGTTTTATGTGGTTAAGTACAATACAAAAATCATCGAAGAAATTATATATTTTTTTAATTATTATTATTATTAAAGAGTCAAGCATTTGTATGTGGTTGTCTAAGTGTATTAATATACTGTTTCCTTTTTCCTTCATGCTGTTGTGTGTTAAGAGTTGTTGATGCTCCCTCGATTAACTATTCAACTAACTAACTAATGATACAATTATGACTGCAAGACAGTATCAAGTCAATTTTCTATGAAATTTGGTACGTCATGTTTGGTTTAATAAAAAATAAAAATATTGAAGAGTAGAGCATCTGTATGCGTGTCTACATGTATTAATATACAGTTACCTGTTTTATAAGTATTTGCTAAAGAGTAGATCATCTGTATGTGTGTCTATGTGTATTATAATAAACTTTTTCCCGTGCAGGTTGAGTCAGAGAAGAAGGACTCGGACGAGGAGCCGATGGAGATGGTTGTAGAGAAGATGTTGGACGAGGAGCCGGAGCCCGAAGCAGAAGTCGATTCTGAGGAGAAACTGGTTCCTTTGTTATCTGAAGACCTGAAGCCCATGGACACGGACAAGGAGAGTCTGTCGGAGTCCAAATCTCCCGAAGAATCTATTCAGGAGGATTCCGGAAGCGATATCGCCCCAATGCAGACGGACGACCAGCTCAAACAGGTGCAGCAGACATTCGTGAGTTCCCTTTTTTTTTAATATCTTCAATTTACAAGGTTCAAGGTTTTTATTAAATGTCCCACGAGGGCAAATTTGTGTACAGCAGGAGAAGTTTAACGACACACAACAAATAAGACATCAGGACACAACAACTACAACAAGATAATAAAGATTCTCCACATCTGAAAACCTTTTTTTATATATCTCTGCACCTACCGACAACCGTATATGTAGCATTTAAAGGTGGAGTCAGTGATTCTAGAGGACGCAAAATCAGGTAATATCTCCTCACGATCCGCTACGTGTGTGTGTGTGTGTGTGTGTGTGTGTGTGTGTGTGTGTGTGTGTGTGGTGTGTGTGTGTGTGTGTGTGTGTGTGTGTGTGTGTGTGTGTGTGTGTGTGTGTGTGTGTGTGTGTGTGTGTGTGGTGTGTGTGTGTGTGTGTGTGTGTGTGTGTGTGTGTGTGTGTGTGTGTGCTGAAACAAAAATCCATTCTTAATACACAGCCTATGCTCTATAAACGGGTATGTGAACTAAGGGTTATGTAAACAAATGGGGGCTCACTGTAGCTTGCAGCATGCCCGTTTACAGAGCCTAAGCTGTGTAGATCTGTACACTAGATTTATTTTCTGCAAACACACAGTACGGACAGGTAGCCGATTGTGAGGAGATATTCACTGATTTTGATAAAGAGTGATTTTGACAACGACCATTCTCCAGAATCACAGACTCCACCTTTAAGTGTCATGAGATTTTTATTTTTATTTAATTTTTTAAATCAAATTTTATTATTATTTTTTTGTATAGAAAAGTGAAACAAGTTGTTGATTTGTTACAGACAGGTATTATGAAAGAATAAATAAAAAACAGCTTATGCCACTTACATCAAGACAGACCGTAAAATAAAACACGAGAAACATTTTGACCAGAAATGAGACCAATATACTTTCATATAAGATTTTAAATTTTTTCCAGGGTAAATTAAAGTCACATAATTGCTTGTTTTTCTTGTGTTTAGGATGTGTTTGTGCCCGGGCCTCACGAGCAGGCCCTGTTCATAGCAGAGCCCCTTACCATCGAGGACCTGAGCCTGTTAGCTGAGCTCTTCTACTTGCCTTACGAACATGGAAACAAAGCCGTGCAGATGCTGAAGGAGTTCAACTGGCTACGAGCTAACAGCAGCGTCGTCAGCGTCAACTGCAAGAGTGAGGAAGCTGACAAGGTGGGTTAGAAATAAATATACACATCTTATTTTGTTTTTTGTTGTTGTTGTGTATCTAAGGCATATTTGTTGTTTTGCATTGCATTTTTGTACGCACTTTGGTCAACTATTGATGTGTTTTTTTTTTTTTTAAAGATATTTTTTGGGCATTTTTATGCTTTATTTGATAGTGCAGAGAGACAGAGGTGAAATGGGGCAGAGAGGGGAGTGACATGCAGAGAACAACCGCGGTGGGAATCGAACCTGGGTCTGCTGCTGGGCCCGGCCCGGGAGGGGGATGCCTTACCAACTGAGCTAAAGGCGCCCCTTTGGACTAGATGTTTATTTTTTAAATGGTTGCTATGTGCTTATAAATTATAACTGACTTGACTTGACTTGACACATTTGAGCCGATACTAGCAACTAACATGTGGAAACAAACAGCAAGGCACTCTTGTTGAACAATGTTTCAAAGCCTGTATTGATGAGGCTAATGCAATGCTAAAAGAAGTATTTGAAAAAGGCACCTTCTACTTTTCTCTGCCTTTTATCCAATATATACAGCAGCTTATCCTATATACACAGTAGTTGAGGGAAATAGGTTTTATATGAGTAAACTATTTAATTGTTTAGCAGGACTTCCTTGTTAGTTGCTGAAATCAAAATGGTGGATGTGTACTACCTTTACTGCCCACTGGGTGGAGTGGCTATGATGGGATGGGGTGTGCACTTGAAAACATTGAAAATTGTCTTTTATTGATGATCCTGAAATTATCACATTGGTTATTGATGACTGGGACATTTGTATGAAATATAACCATGTGTGTGTGTGTGTGGTGTGTGTGTGTGTGTGTGTGGTGTGTGTGTGTGTGTGTGTGTGTGTGTGTGTGTGTGTGTGTGTGTGTGTGTGTGTGTGTGTGTGTGTGTGTGTGTGTGTGTGAGAAATTGAGAGCGCAGTGTATGAGTGTGTTTGTGTGAATTGGTGAATGAACTTCAAAAACCTTACACAGTACTTTAGATAACGTTTTACATAATTTTTTTTTTTTTTTCTCTTTTTTTTTTTTTTTTTTTTTTTTCAACAATTTAAAATGTGCAGAATGACATAGAAACAAATAAGTCAACCGGAAACAACCAATATCAAACACCAGTTCATAAGTATTTTATCATTCATATACTAAAAACATCTATCCATTTAACCATTTAATAAAACATACTTTCTTCTCACTTCCACTCCCTGTCCTTGCAGGTGAAAGAATGGCAGTGAATGAGCGAAACACAGCACTTTTTTTTTTTTTTTTTTTTTAAGATATTTTTTGGGCATTTTTATGCTTTTATTTGATAGTGCAGAGAGACAGAGGTGAAATGGGGCAGAGAGGGGAGTGACATGCAGAGAACGAACCGCGGGTGGGAATCGAACCCGGGTCTGCTGCTGGGCCCAGCCTTGGAACATGATTCCTATAACTAGCATAGCCCCAGTGAAAAGCACCAAACACATTTTAAAAATTAATTTCTAGTATATACATTTTCATTTACTATCAACTAAACATAATACATAATATTATTCTCATTTCCAGGTGACAGAATGGCAGTCTCGGGCGGAGAAGTTCGAGGAGATGTGCTGCTCGGTCATTCAGATGTTCACGCGCCTCAACAACTCGGCGAACCACACCATCCTGTTCGACCTGTACCCCTACCTCTGGGACATCAAGAGCATCATCTCCATGGTCAAGTCTTTTGTCCAGTGGCTAGGTATGTCCTGTGTGGAACCACTAGGCGCTGGCTAATCATAGTATAGAGAGCAATAGCATAGCAATAGCGTAGCAATAGATAGCATAGAAGTAGCATAGCAATAGCAATAGCCAAAAGCATAGCAATAGCAATAGTCTGATCAAGTTAAAGACAGATTTAGACTCAAATTATTGCATAGCATAGCCATAGCATAGCATAACAATAGTATGATACAGTTAAAAACATATTTAGACACAAATTATATATTTTTTTGTTATTTCAAAATCATATTATACAAAGATAAAAAACGTTTATATTATTTATTTTTTTTGTATGGATTTTGTAGTTGTCCACTGCTATGTAGTTTAGTCAAGTCAAATTTTTTATAATTATTTCACACATTACATTCTGCTTAACAGATGTTAGTAGTACTGTTAAAAGGCAAGGCAGGACAATTTTATTTGTAATTTTGTATAGCACATTTCGTACATAAAGGCACTTAGTAATGACATAGAAGAAGTATGCCTCATCAAGATTTGGGCCACCACTTGTAAACAAGCTGAAAGCCTCAAACAGTGGCCACATTTTGAATTAATGGCAGCAGGGTTTTATAGTTTTATATAGTTTTATTATATTAGTTTTATCGCTTCTCAATAGTTCGAAATTAAACAATTGCTCTTGTGATCTATTTAATTTTTTTTTTTTTTTTTTTTTTTCATCTGACTAAGTTGCCGCTTGCACTGCCTAGCATCCTCCTGATTTGTCCCATTACAAGCTGCCCCATCCCAGTGACATTATAATATAATTTAAACTGGTTTCTAAGTACCGTGGCAAAACAAACCAGTTTCCAGGGTTACTGCTGCTTGCTGTGTATCTAGTAACATGACTGCTGCATTCACACACACACACACACACACAGACACACACACACTACCTGCTTCCATCGGACAGGACCACCCCTCCCCTCCTCCTTCATGCCCCTAGCGCGCACGCGAGCTTGGAGAGCAAGTTGACTGACTGTGGAAGGCCATTCTGGTGCATAAACTTTAGTTACTTGATTTTAAAGCAGGTTTAAAAAGCTATATTGCGTAACTTTTGATTTAATTAATGTTGGGTTTATTCAAGAATGATATGACAAAAAGTTGATTAAGCTTTATCAGCTCCACAAAACTCTCTCTGTATTTCTCAGTATGGCAGCGTTTACAAACTGGTGTCAGCCCCCTGACACTGGTGCAGGAGCTCAGTAAAAATCCTACAAGAAAAAGCCAGTAGGTATAATGCTTGTCAGATTACTATGTTGTGCGCGACAGTGTTGTTATTAAATTTCATTCTAATGGGGGGCGACAGAAGTTACGCACTATAGCTTTAAACTGAACCATATGCATATATTAAAGGACGGTTTTGTCCTGTGGCCTCGCTGGTAATCTCAAATGAGGCTCAATCATTTGCTCAATTTGTAACAGTGGAATCCATTTCTCTCTCTCCTCTCTCCACTCCCTCTCTCTCTCTTTTCTCTCTCTACCCTCCCCCTTCTCCCTCCCTCTCTCTCTCTCTCTCTCTCTCTTATCCTCTCTCTATCATCCTCCCTTTCCTTCCACTTTATTTCAGATGGATGTATCTACTGTATTGCAGATTGAGCGACTACCTTTATGATACACCTCCATATTTGTTTGTGTGGAGTATATTTCTCTTGAATATTCTGAAAGCACCAGCATGGCCTGTAGGTTACTTACTACTACCCCCCTGTAACCCAGTTTCATTCGCAGGTTTCTTGTCCCATATGGTAAAGCTGAGACTGCCAGCACACACAGTACACAGCAGGCAGCATACCCACACTGGTCAAAAACCCACTTAAAAAAAAAAAATACTGGTTCAATTGCATCAGTAAAAATTATTCCAACCATTCTAGAACTATAAAAAATTCTAGAACTATATGGTTATCTTGCAAAATTCTACTTAAAGGTGCAGTGTGAAGAATTAGTGGCATTTTATATAACACACTTGGTAAAAATGGAATATATATAATATTACATAAGCATGGCATAATTAGTGTATAATTGCTTGAAAATAAAAATATTTTTTATATCTATAGGAGGTACTGAGGCCGCCATGTTTCTACAGTAGCACAGAAAGGACAAACTTAATGGCCATATGCCTTTTTTATATATACAGTGGGCGCCTTGGGGAAATGCATCTGTTGGAAGACCGAGAAGAAGAATTACTATAGAATATAATAAATAACTAAAACATCTTCACCTCATCACTTGATATTGTGGAAAGACTTGAGGCATTGGTAGGACGATGCCATCTTTAGTAACTATAGCTTTCTTGTCCTTGAAGGCCACCGTAGCTTCTGTAATTATTCCAAAGGTAGTGGTTACCAAGGCAGCCTTACAATCTAGAACTTTAACCACTAGATGCCACTAAAAAAATATTCCAATATTACACACTGCACCTTTAATAATTGCAGTGTCATTAAGTTGCCTAAACTATTGACTTCTGCTGTTAATAATAAAAAATTTGAGATTTTAAAATCAAAATCCCACCCACATTTTCCCCCTTTTCATTGCAGTGCATCCGGCATTAAGTCACACCCTCCCTTTGGTTTAATGTACTGCGAACACTTACTAATAACTATTCTCTACTGTTTTCTCCCTTCGCTATGTACAGATTGGAAGAATCCACAGTACAAGTGTCTACTGCTATTGGATGGACAGTGGCCGATGTATGCACAGTGCAGCTGGCTTTGTGTCACGTTCTTGTGCCCCCAAAAATATCCAATTTGTTAAATATATTTTTATTTTTTAAATAATTTTATTTAATAATGTAAGATATTTCAAAATTGGCAGAAAGAAAGCAGTTAGAAGCCGTCCGGGTGAAGTCACATTGTGCGCGGCGATTTTAGAAGTGTTAACTCCCAAATTTTTCTCTTTGGCAGCTTCTCTCTCTAACATGTTTTTTTTTTTGTTTCTCTGTCAGTTGGACTATAGAACTGGCTCAGACTGGCCTGATGCACCTACACAAGGGAATATATACACTTGGCTTTTCAAATTTAACTTTAACATTAAATTTAGCATCTTTTTCTGACGGTCTTGTCATGATAAATGTGCTCACATACACAAATGCTGGACAAGAAATTGCACGTTTTCAGCATATCTGTAATTGTGTTAAGACAATGCAGTTGTTTACTTAATAGATTACTCATTTTGAAGTAATCCGCTTGTTTATTTGAAGTTTTTTCAATTTGGAATTGTTAGCATAGCAACAAGTTAACAGTTCCTTCCGGTGGGTGCGTCTGTGGCTGTGTCGCGCCAGTTCTTCAAATGAATTGTTTTTATGTATCAGGCTGAAAGTTTCATATGTGAAGCAGTTTTGCAAACACTGCAACGCGCGCTGTATTTGTCTAGTCACATGGCAACGGGCTCTCATCAACCAGGTTTTAGACTTTACTAGCAGAAAATGCTACTTTACGATAGCTTTTAGTAGCTTATTTGGGATTCCCCATTTCACACGTAAAGTGTACCATGACATTGTTTCTCAATGACATGATATTGACGTTGTGTAATAAACTAAAATATTGCACGCAGACTCTAACCAGCCCTGTGTGCTTTATATAAATGTATACACACCCTTTATATATACGCTGTCCAGGCAGTGTGTTTTATCCTCAGTTTTTAAGACTGTGGGATTTTCTCGTGGTTAGCTAAGAGGCCCTTTAACTCAAGGAATGTTCATGCTATTTCGTCAAACATTTCGTTCCTTCTTCCTGGTTCGATGACTCACGCGCCCTAAGTCATGTGACAAGGCAGATAACATGAGATTGTGACTTCACACGGGATGCTGAGATCAGTGAGTGGGGTGACGGCAGCTGAAGCTTACTAGTGCAGTGCATAGACAGAATGGGCTTGGGTTCAAATAGTTGGCATACTATTTACAGTCTTTGATTTGATTTGATTTGATTTGATTCAGTTTATTTCAGACATATCAACATACAAAACAAAATGAAAAGCATGGAAATACAATAAACAAAATTTATGTTTTCACAAAAAAAGAAAACAAATGAAAAGGAGCAGGAAATAGTCTTCAAATAGTTGTTTTTGTCAGCTTTTCAAATGAGTGAGTACTACCCTTATTGACACACCAAAGGGGGCTGAAATGCACTTAATTCTGTTCTCTCTTTTTAGTTTTTCGGAGAGCGTGCGTCGTACCAAATGACAGAAGCTATATTTATTGCAGTGCATAGTACCATGTTATGTGGAGCAAAAGTTAGATTCCAACATTGAACAATTGCGAACACGTAAGCTTTAGTTGCTCGAGCCCCATTTTGTAAAAAAAAAAAAAAAAAATCATCTGAAAATTATCTATTTCAAATTAGGTCCAGCCATTTTTTTTTAACATTTTTTATTAATAAAACAAAATTAATATTAATATTTTTATTGCTATTTTTAGACATACATTGAGACATTATGTCCCCCCTCCTTCCTTACCCATTCTCCCCTCCACCACTACCCCCCCCCTCCCCCACTTCATCTGTGTCAGAGAGCCCCATCCTGTGGTAACACTGTGTCCGCTTGGCTGTGCTCCTAACAGGGTGCCGTAGTCAGTCCTCAGCACAGTGTCTCAGAGGAGACCAAGAGCCCTGGGCCTTTAGGGGAGGTCTAGCAGGAGAGTTCCAGGTATCTAATGCACTGAATTTACAGCAAAAAAAAAAAAAAACGTTCTTGCTTCTTTTTTTTTATTATCGAGTTTTCGATAGCAATTCCAAAAAAAAGTCAATGGTGTAATATTTTTGCGTAGGTATGAAAAAGGGGCTTTGGTCTGTCGAAAGGTGAGCTGATTGTAGCGGGGTCGGGTTTCACAATATGCAGGGTTCAATCCCCCCTTCAATAGTTCTACAAAGGCATTCGTGTTTTTGTATAACTTTGGGATATTTTTATTCATATCTGGGAGGGGGAGTGAGTTACCTGAACCCCCCCCCCCCCCCCAAAAAAAAATTGTTCATGCCAGTGTTTTTTGGGCAATTTTTTTGATTGACTTATTTATTTGAATTTCTTTCAGCGACTGTCCCAAGGAGATGCTGCTTTCCCCCCAGTTAGCGCACGCAGCGCCTGCGAGCATGGCTAGGGTTTTATTTTCATGACATCTTCATTTCTTTGCAGGAAAAAAAGCACACAGCGCTCAAATTACCAAGTCAACCCAACCCCTCTCTCTGTGCAAGCGCACGCAACAAGCATCGCAAAGCGCAAGCGAGAACGCAAGCATGTTTACAATGGGAAAACTCCATGACCAAACATCCTAACTTAAAGGTGCTACGAGGAACTTTTAAAATATTTCTGAAACAGTCAAATTTTTCCTCTGATGATCATAAATGACATGTAACAGCAAATGAGACCATCAGTGCAAAGAAAGCTATTTTTATATAGTTTTTCTTAATGCCTTTGAAATGGGTATACGCTTACCCAGGAACAACAGCAGACGTAGTAAAAAACACTGCCAAAGGGGGGCGCTAGAATTCAACACAAACTGAAACTTCCTCGGAGCACCTTTAAATAGTCTATTGAGATTAGCAAGACTCAAAAACAGCAACTGATTTACTATAAAATAACTCAGTCTGCAGAATTTTTAAATTTTTCCAAATCTGTTATTTTTTCCTGGAGTTCTCCCAGTCTCTCTCTCTCTCTGCGCACGCATCATTATTTTTCTCAACAGGAGGGTTCCTGCGCAAGCGAACTATTTGCGATGTCTTGCAAAAGGGGGAAAGGAGCATCTCCTTAAAAGCCAGTAAAGCCTTTTAGCCAGACCAAAAAAAATACCACCCTTTGTTTTATTCTATCTTGAAAAAACAAATATGTATCTGCTTGTTTTACGCTATGTTCCTGAGAAAATGAGACACCTGATGTTTGCTTATGTTGTCCACTGTCAGACCAAGAAGGAATCTCAGTTAATGTGTCTTGAAATATCCGTTTTTTTTAACAAATTTCTACATTTTAAAATGGCGTTTTGCTTATTTTCTGTCGTTCGTTTTTGGGTTGACAGTGGGAAGACTGTAGCAAACGCACAGGGAGGCAGTAACGCAGCACGCAGCCGGCTGTCAGTCGCCCTGAAACTCTTTCTTTTGATGCTTACAGAGATTGTTGCCAATAGACGCAGCAAACGATCTTTTCTACCAGCCGCCACCTTCAATGCCAAGCGCCAAAATCTATTCCATACGGCCGTACTTTCCCAAGGATGAGGTAAGCTGTCTGTGTGTGGGTGTGTGTGTGTGTGTTTGTGAGAGAGAGAGAGAGAGAGAGTTGTGATGTGATGTGTGTGTGTGTGTGTGTGTTTGTGAGAGAGTGTGTGTGTGTGTGTGTGTGTGTGTGTGTGTGTGTGTGTGTGTGTGTGTGTGTGTGTGTGTGTGTGTGTGTGTGTGTGTGTGTGTGGGTGTGTGTGTGTGTGTGTGTGTGTGTGTGTGTGTGTGTGTGTGTGTGAGAAGTTGCAATATATAACTAATTATGTGCAAATTTGCATCTGAAACTGCAACTAAAATCTACATATTGGATAAATCCAGAGTTAGAAGCTTTATTTAATTTTTACAACATATTAAGAGCTCAAAGTTTTAAAGAACAGATTTTTAATAGAGCCTGTTTTTTAATTTTATAAATAAAAAAATACTCAAACATTCATTTTCTTCATGGTTTTTAAGAACAGCATTTAAAAACAATGATTATTTTCAGTGTCTCTCCTTAAATACCAACAGTTACTAAAACATTAATATTGTTAAAACCAAACACTGTCCCCTCTAAGCTTTGCCCACTGGAGGTTGTTAATACTTTGAGTGGCCATCATTGAGGGGTAGAATATAATCCTCTCCTAAAAACCTGGGCCAGGGGTCTCACCCTCTGCCTCTGGACCTGTCGGGAGGAACAACACCTGAAATAAATAACAGCTACTTAAAATAAACGTGTTTAGTCAAAGTAGCCATTTTGTATAATAATCTCTTACATTTATTTTTTAAAATATTATAAAATTCGCCTATCCTATTTGTATGTTTTGAATATGGTAAAAGGCTGTATTGAGAGATGGTGTACTTGTACCTGTTGCTTGGTAATTACTTACTAGGGCGTTTGAATTAAATAGAATCAGTGTTAATGTGGTGTCTGTCTGTCTGTCTGTCTGTCTGTCTGTCTGTCTGTCTGTCTGTCTGTCTGTCTGTCTGTCTGTCTGTCTGTCTGTCTGTCTGTCTGTCTGTCTGTCGGTGTGTGAGAGAGAGATTGAGAGCTGTGTGTTTGTGTGAATTGGTGTATTGTTGCTGCATCTCAGTTTGTTGTTGACTACATATTGAATGTTATAGATTTCAGCTTTATATTCAGCAGAGTGGAGGATAAAGAACTATACACATTTTATTATTTCATCATAATCAAATGAACTGTACTACTTAAACACTGGTTTTGGGATTTGCAACTTCTCCACATTAACGGCTAATATCTGTCTGTCTTCCTGCAGGCTGCGGTTTATAAAATCTGTAAAGAAATGTACTGTGAAGGAATGGAGGATGAGCTGTTCTCTGACGAGGATCCCGACCTCATAGGAGACAGGTAACACACACAACAACACGTTTGGGTTTTGGAGGTGTTAATGGTAAATAGACTTGACTCATATAGCACTTTTTAGCCGATTTTCTCAGCCCCAAAGCGCATTACATTTCTTACCACATTTACACACATTCATACACCGATGCCATGCAAGGCGCTCTCTGAACCATCGGGAGCAATTTGGGGTTCAGTGTCTCTTTGCCCAGGGACACTTGGACATGGCGGGGAGACAGGGGATCAAACCTCCGACCCTGCACTCCAAGAGGCGATCTCCCTACCACCTTTGCCACTGCCGCCCTTGACTTTGTAATGGCTCACTGCCATAGCTTCATAGGTTACACTTATGTTTCACAAAATGCAAGAAATTTAATTCTTTTCAGCTCTTTACTTAAAAGAGCTACGAAATATTTCTGAAACAGACCAAAAAATCTCTGTTAGTACGTTAGTCTCTTGTTGGTATGCAAATCATAAATGGCTGAACCTAGAAAGCCATTTTCCCCTGCGTTGCAAATGGACACACTGACTGACCCCCTGCCCTGTGTGTCTCCAGGCTGGTGGGCGGGCTCCTCAAAGTGAGCTCAGACCACGGCTTTGTGCTGGAGGACGATCAGGGAATCTGCGGCTACGCGGTCGGAACCGTCGACGTCAAAACCTTCAACGAGAAATGCGAGTTGAGCTGGATCCCGTTCATGCAGGAGAAATACCTCAAACCGGACAGTGAGAAGGACCAAACGGAGTCAGAGGTGGGGGCCTAATACATCTGACTTACTTACCATTATACTATCCACTATTGTGTCCTGAATTTCACTTAAAGCTGCAGTGTGTAGATTTTATTTTTCGTGACAGACTTGGTAGAAATTAAACTTTATTTTGATTAAGTATCTTTTTTTTTTTATATATATATATTTTTTGGGCATTTTTATGCTTTATTGATAGTGCAGAGAGACAGAGGTGAAATGGGGCAGAGAGGGGAGTGACATGCAGAGAACGACCGCGGGTGGGAATCAAACCCGGGTCTGCTGCTGGGCCGCCTTACCAACTGAGCTAAAGGCGCCCCCATTGATGAAGTATCTTAAGGCAGGGCACGCCGCCATGTTGCACCGCCATGTTTCTACAGTAGCACAGAATGGACAAACTTAGCGGCCTTACACGTTTTTATATATAGTGGGCGTCCTGGGGAAATGCACCTGTTAGAAGACCAAGAAGAAGAAGCTCTATAGAATAAATAACTAAACACATCTTCACCTCATCACTTGATATTGTGGAAAGACTTGAGGGAGTGGTGGATGATGCCATCTTTAGTAACTAGCTTCTTGTGCCTTGAAGGCCACCGTAGCTTCTGTAAATTCTCAAAAACAGAGGGTTACAAAGTGAGCATTGCAATCCTGAATCTCACCACTAGATGCCACTAAATATTCAAATATTACACACTGCACTTTTTTTTTTTTTTTTTTTTTCTCTCTCATAAACGATTTTTATTGAAATTTTTCTTTTTTAACAAACATACAAAACATTTAGAACCCCACCCACCCCACACCCCAAACAATCCTTGGAAAGATGACATAAAATTACATTAAAAAAAAAACATTAAAAACAGTTACAAAAGAGACAACTACATGCAGTGTGCAACATGACATCATCAAGAAAGCTCTAGAATGCAACGCTCCCTGGGCAACCCCACCCCTCCAGAACTCACACTGCACCTTTAACCATCTCTGTGTCTCTGTCTCTCTCTGTCTGTCTTTCCCTGCAGAAGATGATCCTGAGTTTCCATGAAGAGGAGGAAGGTCTCCCCGACTCGTTCCACTCTAACTTCCCGTCGCTCATCAAAGTGGACATCCACGCCAAAGTGACCGACCCCAGTGTGGCCAAGAGCATGATGGGATGTCTGCTCTCCTCGCTCAAGGCCAACGGTAGGAGGCAACCGGCAACACTTATTACTGACCATAATTATTATTATTAAATCCAATCAATTATTATTATTATTATTATTATTATTATTATTATTATTATTATTATTATTATTATTATTATTATTATTATTATTTATTATTATTATTAATAATTAATTATGACCACTATATTGTTGTTGCAAATATGTGTGCTGCTTCATTGTGTAATGTGTGTGAGTGTGAGGCGTGTGTTGTTGATTATACAGTGTGTGTGTGCTGCTTATGTTTGTTGATTGTGTCTTGTTTTTTTGTGCCCCCTTTAGATTGCCCCTCTGGGACGAATACAGTGATTTGAATTGAATACAATTGAACTGTTAATTGCTACTGCTTGTGCACTGCTAACGCTCCTAGCTACTACCTTTTTCTCATTATACACTTTGGGGGAAAAAAGACGAAATATCGAGAATTAAGTGGAAATACCATTTTGAGAATAAACTCGACAGTTACTGTGGTAAAGTTGGAAAGATGTTGACATATTCGAACTTCTGGGGTCAGTAACTCATAAGCAAAACGTAATTAAAACACAAGCGATGCATCTTTGCTACAACCTCATTTGTACCTAAACCAGAAGTCCTCTAAAGCTCCACTAATAACTGCACTGCACTGTATCAGAGGGATTGGGACAATTTATTTTGCATTATTTTCCATGACTTTAGCAGGTTGGCCATATTATTTGTTGTAAAGTTTGATTGACTAAAGTTTGTCTTCCTCTCTCTTGCAGGATCCCAGGGAGCGTTCTGTAAGGTCCGTCAGACAGACAAGCGGATGTTGGACTTCTACAGTAAACTGGGCTGCTTCGAAGTGGCCAAAATGGAAGGCTTCCCCAAAGACATCATCATAATGGGACGCAGCCTATGAACCAACGTCCCACCGCTACAATAACAAGACAGACACACACAGAGAGAGAGAGAGAGAAAGTCAAACCGTGGCTTAATCATGTTTGCTACCTTCATGAGAGAAGAAAACCTTCCATGATGATTTTATACTACACATTACCATCTCATGGGCTAGAACCCTGGAAAGTAGAACCCCCTATTTTTTAGGATTGGTGTCCAGATAAAGCACAGCTGTTCGCACACACACAAGCTTTCCCAGTGCTGCCCTTTAGAAGTTATGGTAAAGAAGTTCGATTCATCATCAGATCGGAAGTTTAAAATGCCGAGAAGAAGTGATCGGTATTCAATTGATGTGAGCAAACGTAGAAGAACGTCACTCCAGTATTTGATCTCTGGGGCCTTACTACTCGGGGACAAGAAGGTGTTACTCCATAATAAGCCTTGTTCCTGATTTAAAGGTGCAGTGTGTAGTATTTGGAGTGTTTTAGGGGCATCAAGTGGTGTAAGTTCTAGATTGGAACGCTCCCTTGGTAACAGGCTAACCGCTTCCCTTTTTCGAATAATAACAGAAGGTACGGTGGCCTTCAAGGACAAGAAGTTATAGTCACTAAAATATGGTGTAATGTAATCCACCCACCACTGTCCTCAAGTCTTTCCACAATATCAAGCAATGAGGAGATGTATTTATTCTACGCCGATAAATTCTACACACTGCAGCTTTAATCCAGTAGCTGTTACATGGATATTTGCTAACCCTAACCGAAGTGTGTGTGTGTATGTGAAATGAGGGCGGCCTGTTTCTCAGGTAGTTTCTTACTACCCAGTTTGTCCTCATTTTCAAAGTGTCAACATACAAAAGCAACACAGACATAAAGTAGGGCGCCCGTCACCCAAGGCTCTGAGGTGCTACGTGAGAATTTGCCTTTCGATTTTTCCAATTGCGCCGCAGTAAAAATCGACAAAGTCAATTTTTCAAAGTGGCGCGTTAATAGGAATAAAATGGGGGTAAAAATCCTGAGTTTGTACACGTCTAGGTTGGAGAAGTGTAGTTATCTTTTGGTGTGTGAATTTTTCTTAATTTTTAAGATCATCACAAGCCAGCAAAGAAGAATAAGTATTTTTTTGAGACTTGTTTAAGACTCAACTAGATTCTTAAAAATTTCCGTTCATGTAGTCGTGCTAACCGTTTGGAAAGCGATAAAGAGGAGCTTCCGAGAGGTTTTTACAAACATGCCTATCTTTTTTCAGCACTTTTCTTGTTGCCATTTTTACTTTTTATTTAAATGTATTTTTCAGTAGGTTTTTTGCTGCTTATTTTTTTTCCCCATTTTTTAAGCTATTGCCTTTTGGTTAATTGCCTTTGGATTTCTTTTAGTTCTCAGACCCCAGTGTCTTCTGTGTAAAGGTTTTTTTTTTTTTTATACACGTCCGTCTGAGAGAAAGGTGATTATTGTTGGCCTTCAAAGGGTGACATTGTTGGCCTTCATTTCAATTCAAAAAAACTTTATTGTCACATAGGTTACAGAAAATGTGCCTTTAGTGTGTGGCGCAAACAACATAAAAATCACACAAACAGTTCAGTAACGGTTCAGTGTTGTTGCTCAAATTCCAGTGACTGTCAATGTCTAGTTCCGACATTGACAGTTGCATAGTCCAAACTCCAGCACAGAAATCAGTCGGTAAAGCTAATATAAGACTGTTTTCTTTAATTCGGGTCGAACATTCACTATCATTTATCTGGCACATTGAAATACATAATTCGAATTTAACAAGAATTCAAAATTATTTGAAGTATCAACCATCAAAAAGCTGCTCAGTTGTTCCTTAACCACTAATTTCAAACCTGTTTTCAAGAGAAGTGCTGTGCTAAAAACATACAAGAATTACCTTTTTTGTTGTTCATTGTTGCTAGAAAATAATCATTTTTCGTCAGCCATCTTGCGTTCTTCTTCCCCTGCATTGTTTTGAACATACACCTCTGGAAAAAACATTAAGAGACCAGTCTGGATTTTTCTTCAATCTTCATCTCTACATTACTTAATGGAAAATGCTCTTTAATGACAATATTCTAATTCTGAATTTGGTAGAAATGTTGTCAGTAGTTTATATTATAAAACCAAAATGTCCATTCTACTCAAACATATGCCTCTAAAGAGTAAAACAAGAGACACTGAACATTTTGTAGTGGTCTCTTCATTTTTTTCCAGAGCTGTAAAGTATATACTCTCAAAATGAATGTCCTTGCAGAGAATGGCACAGAACTTAATCGCACACACTGTTGAAATGTAACTATGTTTGGGCTGTCCGGGGCTCGGAGCAGGAATTTCTTGGGCCTTTCCCCCCCCCCCCTCCACATATGTTAATAGTATGTTTTCTATTCTTCCCTTTTTGTTTATTGTAAATGTATTGTACCATAGTTACCTAAAGGGGGAGTCAGTGATTCTGGAGAACGCTTGTTGTCAAAATCAACTTTTTGTAAAAAAATCAGTGAATATCTCCTCACGATCCGCTACCTGTCTGTACTGTGTGTGCGCGGCTGTGCGCTGAAATAAATCCAGTGTTAATACACAGCCTAGGCTCTGTAAACTGGTATGTAAACAAAGGAGATATTCACTGATTTCGACAAAAAAGTGATTTTGACAACAAGCGTTCTCCAGAATCACTGACTCCACCTTTAAAACTGAAAGCACTTGGACTTATAAAAAGTTTTTTGTTTTGGTTACATATAAGGATCACCAGTTGCTGTTCAGTAGCTGCGTGCCAATGTGATATTTTGATACTGTGTACACATTGTACATTCATTCATAATAATGTGCATGAGGTGTATTGGGTTGCTGTGGCGATGGTGAGTATCTCATCTCTGCCCCCCCCCCTCCCCCCATAGAGGCAGAAGCATGACACTCTTCTTCTATCAACATAAAAACTGTAGTTTTGATCGACAGGCTGTAAAACACTCCCTGCGTTCCAAATCACATACTCTTTCTTTTTACTACACTACATACTAAAGTACAGAGGAGTTTTAGGGCCACAGGAGAGAGAAAAAAATCAGATAAGGAAGTTTTTTTTTTTCATTATGTCGAGAAATGTCAAGAATAAAGACGAATACTCCAAAATGCTATTGGAGTTAGTGCAGCATTTATTTTCAGCATACTACAATTGACCTGCATGTATTGGGACATCCTAAATCTTTTTCTGGCATACTAAATAGTATGGGAGTATGGGGATTGGAACGCAGGGACTGTCTGTCAATCATAAAGTGGTATTTTTTTGTAAATCTCTTTTTTTCAAACTGGTAAGAATTCTGTTGTCCGCCCGATAATGTTTTACTGCCAAATAACGTAATATTTTTCAGTCTTTTTTTTAATGTAATAAAGGCCGGTAACGTATAACTTGCCAATATGTTACTAATATTTCTGAAGCAATAACATAGGCTAATAACTTTTTGTTCATAATGTAGGTTAATAAGTTGTAACGATATAGGTCGGGGTTTTAAACTATCCTTTAGAAATGTACTAACTGAAGACGATCATTTAACAATATAGGCCTACTTATATCACTTTATTTAAGTTTGATTTATCGGATAGTGTATCACATGTCCCTTTAATATTGCCTCTTTCAAATGCCTGCTAAAATACCTGACCACACAAATGTCCACTACTCTACATAATGGAATAAAAAGTGATTACGTAATTGGTTCAGAAATAGTATGACGTTATCGGCAAGTTACTACATTAACGGCTTTTCATTACATTCAAAAATAAAAATTACGTTATTGGCCGCTACACAAACCGTATTTTTTTTATAAGGAAAATGAAAATGTTACGATCCCTCCTCCTGTCCTGTTTCAGAAAGGTCTTGAACTCCTTTATAAATGGTTCATTTTCGCACATCACCGAATCTCGTGCTTTCTCCTCGGCGAGATCCAATTGTACATTTTTGATTATTCTTGAGTTTGGGGAACATAGATATATATAGAACATATATCTATGTTAAAGGGGGGGGGAAGGGACGGTGTCATAACAGTGACAGTTTACCGATGTACAATTTGTATGTAAAATTACAGAAGATTAAAAACGATTAAAACCATGATACGTTCTTTGTTGATTTTTGTAAAGTTTTTTTTTTTTTTTTGGGGGGGGAGTGAATTTGGTGAACATTCTACAGCGCATTGTCTTACATCACTTACTGTGTTTATTTTTTAAAAAAAACATTTTTGAATACGCATAGGCTTATATGTATAAAATAATAATAATACACTCATTTGGTTATAGTATTGGGTGGGGAAAGGAGCTTGAATACAATTAAAATGTGTAAGTAAACTCCTTTTTGCCGAGGTAGAACATAAAATAAATAGCCTACATTTCAAAATGTTATAAAATGTATAGTCATTTTTTATTGCTAAATATCTCCCAAAGAAAAACAGTAGTAAAGAGTAGAGATTTTTGGAGTATTCTGGGGGAAAAAAGCTAATGTTTTAGATTTTTTTTATTATATATTATAAAATTGACCAGTGCTTAAAAAAACAATGTTTCTGCTTCTCACCTTAATACATGTATTATTTAATCTAATTGTAAATACTTTATTAAAGACATCACAGTAAGAGAAATGTAGGGTTAGACAGTGAGACCATAAAACACTCTATCTGCCTTTTCTCAGGCTAGGATGAACCAATTTCAATTTTTTTCACATTTATACTACATAGGATCTCAGAATTCAATACACCTTCATATTCCCACCGGTGAAGTAGGCCTTTAAGATGGACTGTATAACCATAGTGTATAATACAGTCAATTGACTATTATAAGATTGGTCTATCATGGGAGGAGGAAAAAAAACAAAAACATCAGCCGGCTACAGTCAGCCAGGCGCACAGTTATGACGCGTAACGCATGCTCTTGATTTCGCGACCCGCTTGTTATTTTACCTGCCTGCCTGGTTCATATTCATTCGGCTGTACAGACTTGACTATTGCCGCAAACAAAACCAACATTTTGCGCTTGAAATATCGATAAATAAAATGTCTTGCCACGACGACGATTCCTCGGATGACGTAGGCCCGGTCGGTCAATCCAAACTGGAGAGCTTCCTCTTCAGTAAGAAACATTTACATTTTTCAACACGTTTTTTTCGGGGTCTGTAGGCGCACACGTGGGGGCTCTCGTGTGTTTCTCAGACAGCGAAAAACCTGCTTTATCATCCAGTATTAATAGTACCAACAGCATATTGCTATAACATAAATTATACGTAAAAATGTGTCGTAAGTGTCTTTGTTTTTTTGGTTTTGTGTCCCAGGCTGCGAACTGTCATCCAAAGTTCCTTTCTACACTTTCCAGGGAGATGAGGAGGAGGACCTAGAACACTTTCTCGAGCTCAGAACAGTATGTACTATTGTGTCTGTTTGTATATGCGATCGATGTATATACAGTGTTATGGAGAAGTGAACTACATGTAATTAAACTACATTGTGCAGTAGCTTGCTGCTGGTAGTTTAACTATATATGTTCCTAGTGATTACATAACTTTTTTTGCTTATGGCTATTCAAGTTAGATTGTCAGAGAAAAGATTTGTTTTTTTGTTTTTTCTTTTAATGAGTTATTTATTTGTTGCATGTGACTTCTTTGTATCCTATTTGTTTATACTTTCATATCAACTTTAAAATAAAAAAAAATCATGAGGTATTTTTGAATTACTTTTTGAATTATAATTTATTTTAATTTAATTGTACCTTTGTTTAACCAGGTAGTTAATTAGGAACACATTCTTATTTCAGTCTAGTGTTTGGATAAGTGTCACTGGAATAACCCTGTGTGTGTGATATTCCTCCAGGTGTGCCTGGGAGAAGGAGCCAAAGAGGAGAGCAATGTGGTGGAAGTCTCAGCCATCAACCATCAAGGAAAAACCATCTCAGTGCCGATCGCAAACTTGCACATCAACACCCTGCCCATGGTACGGTACACTGACTGCTCTCTACGAAGCACACACACACACACACACACACACACACACACACACACACACACACACACACACACACACACACACACACACACACACACACACACAGTGGGGCATGTGTGGGCTGCGTTCCAATCCCCATACTTTCTACTATTTAGTATGGTAGAAAAAAAGATTTAGGATGTCCCAATTCTTGTGGCCAGATTTAGTATACACTAAAGAGTACACTGACTCCTTTCTACGTACTGGTGAAAGTAGCACACACAGTGGTGGAAGTGTAATCTCTGCTAAGGATGGAAAAGATATACGATTTTATTGTGAATCGGAATAAAAGAAAAAGCTAAGAATATGTTGATCCTGGTGAATTTCCATTTTTGTGATTAATCAAATGTGAATATCCTCACATTAAGTCAGTGAATTAAAAAAGCTTTCTTGTTTGCTAACGTAGGATACATCCTTATATTGATTTTCGGAATAATTTTGAAGTGCCTAAAATCCTTAACCGTGCGTGGGTGAAGACTCGGCTGGCCCATTTATGTCCCACAAACATTATTATTATTATTTGTTTTTAAGATTGTTTGACTATTTTCCATTTAAAAAGGATTCCTATTGGGCAAAATGTAAGTGATTCCAATATTCTTAAAACTTAAATCACCTATTTCGATGATTACATTTTCATATGGTCCATGTCCTAACCTCACCTTTCCCCTCTCTCCCTCCTTATCCTCCCCTCTCTCCCTCTCTCTCTCTCTGTTCTCTCTCTCTCTCTCTCCCCTCTCTCTTCCCTTCTCTCTCCCCCCTCTCTCCCTCTCCCTCTCTCACCCCCTCTCTCTCCTCCTCTCTCTACCCCCTCCTCTCCCCTCCTCTCCCCCTCCCCCTCTCTCTCCCCCCTCCCCAGGTGAGTCTGGGAGAGTTTGAGCTCAAAGCCCCGGTGACCGTCAGACTGAGGGCCGGGACGGGACCGGTGACAGTGAGCGGACTGCACCTCATAGGTAAGAGCCGCGCCATTCAAGATTTAGGATTTTTATTTGTCATGTGCACAACAATTACAGCAGCAGTCATCTCAACAATGCAATATAGAAGTAGACAATGTGGCTCAGTTGGTAGAGCGGGTCGGCTAATGATCGAAGGGTTTTGCGGTTCGATCCCCGCCCTGCCACCTGTGTCATAGTTGTTGTGTCCTTGGGCAAGACACTTCACCCACTTTGCCTCGTGTGAATGTCGATAGTTAGCCTGCTATCGGTGTATGTGTGTGAGAATGGTAACGTTGTAAATGGGAACAGGTCTCCCTTGTAAAAGAGTCTTTGGACTCAATGGGATTTACCTGTATAAATAAAGTTAAAAAACAAAATGTACAAGAGAAAAGTGAAGAGAGCAACACCTGAGACACAAATAAACACACAACAGTAGAGCAAGGACACAGTGCAGATTTAAAGTGTAGAGATAATACGACCAAAAGTAAAAAAATAAAACATAACTTGTTCTTCTTTGCTTTTGCTAAAGTAAAATGTTCCTCTTATGGCGTGTGTAGTTGCATAGTCACGTCCATCTAAAATAAAAGATATATTTATGATAAAATACATGGTTCCTTTGGTTACAAGAATGTTTAACAGTCAAAGGCAATAAAATATCTAATTTCTTTCTAGGTTAAACCCAAGAATTTTGACTCTTTTGATATGCTTTTCAATTCTAAGTTCCCAAAAGTAAAATGTAACTTTTAAAAAAATAAGTGAGATGTGATTGAATCAGTTCTGCAGGATTATAGACAGGTATTGTATGTCATGAAAGGTGTAATTGTCAATTCATGCCAACGATTTTTTTAAATGAATAATTTTCAATAAATAGAAAAAAAAATTATAAAAATATAGACGGTCACCATTTTGTGTCCTGGCCCATTTGTAATGAGCGTGTGCAGCTGCATATCACAACCTGTATATGAGGTTAACTCAGAGGGCAATGGAATAACAGTCACCTTCATGGCCTTTATAATGTAATATTTCGACTTGATTCCTACATACGAAACCCACCAGACGTATTAGGTGCATTCAGCTCTCTATTTTATTTATTAAGCTTTATTGCCATTATATATTTATATAGATATTCCCATTGCAATCTCTTTTTAAAGGCAGTCCTGGCCATTATGCCTTAATCTGGAATAAACTTCCTTAAAATATTATATCAGCCCAATATTGAAGCTACCTTTTTTTAAACCGAAATTTTAAAGGTGCAGTTAGCGAATCTTGAGAACGTTTTGTCAAAATCAGTGAATATCTCCTCACGATCCGCTACCTGTCCTGTACTGTGTGATGTTTTTTTTGGTATCAATACTCAGCCTAGTCTCTGTAAACAGATATATAAACAAAGGATCCTACCCTAGCTAGCAAAATGCAATTTTACAGAGCCTATGCTGTGCTATATTTATTTATTATATTTTTTGCTTTCTCTTTTAAAGGGGGAGGCAGTCATTCTGGAGAATGTATGTCAGACTCTTGTTGTGCACAGCCTGGGCCTATGCTCTGTAAACAGGCCTGTTGCTAGCTACGGTGAGCCCCCTTTTGTTAACATAACTATTTACAGCGCCTAGGCTGTGTATTAACACACTTTTTTTTTTTTTTTTTACAACTCACTAACAGTACAGACAGGCAGCGAAATGTGAAGAGATATTTAATGATTTTGCCAAAAGGTTATTTTGACAACGAGCATTCTCCAGAATCGCTGACTCCACCTTTTTTTTTAAATATTTTATGTAAAGTGCTTTGAATGGCCTCAGTGTATGAAATGCGCTGTATGAATAAGCTTAATAAGCCTAATATCAATATTCAATGCAAACGCATGACTTGACACAGTCTTCCATTATAGATTAATCTTTTGGAATTTTAGACACCTTGTTTTTTGTACATATATACATCATAATCACAGATTCAAAATGAAAACAAAAAATAATAAGCAATGCAATATGTAAATAACAGTCTCCTGTTCTGGTCAACTGAGGTTGTTTTTAAATGTGCTATATAATATAAATATAAATATAGATAATGATAGACTCCTGTTCTTATAAATTAACTTTTGACTTGACTTTTTGTTCTTGTTGCAGCCTTATAGTTGTTTACAAATGATTTTTTTGATTACTTGAAAAAAATATATATATATTTTTTTTTTTTTTTTTTTTTGGAAAGTTTTTTGGACATACTTTTGTGAATCAACATCCCAGATTCAAAATCTAAACATTAAACAAAAGAACAAGCAATTCAATATGTCATTCACACCCTGTGGTTTAAGTGTTGACTTCTTCCCACTGCTTTTCAAACACGTTGTTACAATTATCAAGTGTTTGTCATTCGTGTATCTTATTATGCTTTTCTATTTTGTGTAACATCATTATTTTCTGTATGACAATTTCTGTTTTTTCTTTTACATGTTCGTACATGAAACAACAAATTTCAATCAAATCAAATCTTTTCTGTTCTTGTAAGCATAAAACAAAGAAAGATCTATGCATAACGTAAATAACACCAATTTACCGTTCTTGTTGCAGCCTCCCACATGGAAGAGTCGGACCTGGAAATGATGTCGGACGAAGACGATGATGAAGATGAAGAAGAAGAAATCAGCCCAATTAAACCAGCGAAGAAGAAGCAGAAGCAGTTAGAGGCGTGAGGTCACTGCTGGAATGGAATGACCTCATCATTACTCGCCAATACGATTTTTATAATATATAGCACCTGGGTTCTTTTGGTATCAGCTGGACACATTTTACAGATTCAATACTATTTCTAAGCGGAGGAGTGAGTGCTATAGTGTGGTGGCAACTGAAATCAGGTGACATGGAAGGTCGCATTTTTTTCTTACTGGTCCTGGCTATGTGTTTAAAGGTGGAGTCAGTGATTCTGGAAAACGCTTGTTGTCAAAATCACTTTTTGTCAAAACCGGTGAATACCTGTCTGTACTGTGTGTGAAGAAAGAATAAATCTGTTATTAATACACAGCCTAGGCTCTGTAAATTTTGTATGTAAACAAAGGGGTCACCTATGCTAGCAACATGTCCTTTTAAAGACTCTAAGCTGTGTATTAACACTGGATTTTTTCAGTGCACATACAGTACGGACAGGTAGCGGATTTGTGAGGAGATTTTCACTATTTTTGACAAAGTGATTTTGACAACAAGCATTTTCCAAAATGGCTGACTCCACCTCTAAGACCTTCACTTATAGAAGAACTCTGGTTGCGTTCCGAATCTCATACTCTTTCTTTTTTCTATTCTACATACTACATCCGACGATAAAAATAATCTAGTTAGGATGCAGTAGGCATACTATTGGTACATACTTTTACTCTTTTATTTCATCATAACATTGCGCCTTGATCTTGCTTTTATAGTAGGACATCCGGGTACTTCTAACCATCCTAAATCTGGCCACAAGAATGGGGACATCCTAAATCTTTTTTCTACATACTATATAGTAGAAAGTATGCGATTCGGAACGCAACCTAAGTCTTAGCTATTGAATGCTACCAATGCTACCAAGCCTTTTTTTACTGTATATGATGCAGTCACAACTGACCTGAATTATTACTGCACCAGTGGTGGAAAAACACCTAAATGTATCTTTAACCACCAGTTTATTTTGGGTAATGTCTATGAAGATACTAAAAGGAAAGAAAAGATTGTGTGCAATTTGAATATGTACATGCATACAGTTCAGTATCTTCATTTCCAGGTGTGTGTACTAGCAAAAATACTGTTTTCTATGTGATATGTCAATCATAAATGTGAAGATTTTGTACTAAAAGATAATGCATCAACAAACACTATTGTCCAAAGTTTCATTGATCTCCTTTTTGAATTCATACAAAGGAAAGTAATTTCTATGCTTCCATGCTGGCGATAGAAACAGGTCTTAAAAATACATTTACGGCATGTTTTTAAGAACAAAATGTGTCATAAATCAGACAGTTAACAACATTTGAACAAATTCTTCTGTAATAACCTTCATAATAGTGCTGAGAATGATTATGGAAAGTTTAGTTGATGTAAGTGCTTTAGAAGTTGAGATTTTTGGTTCAGAGTATTGAGGGAAAAAAACTAATGTTGAGATAATGTCCGTTAAAGATGGTTGTATAGGAGAAAATATACAGACGCAAACAGACAAGGTTTGGTCAAATAAAAACCTTATATATATTTTAGGCCTTGTATTTATACTAGCAGAACAGAAGACATGTTATAGGAGCAAAATAGACAAAAATCTCGAAATAGTTTTTCATGGTAGATCTGTTTACACACCAGCAGAGGGAGAAAAAAATCTTCCAATAGTCATGTGACACACACACACACACATTCAAACACACACGCACACACACTCACTCTCTCTCTCTCTCTCTCACACACACACACATATGCACACACTCGCACGCACACACGCACACGCACACACTCTCACTCACACTCTCTCTCTCACACACACATACACACACACACACACACTCTCTCTCTCACACACACACACTCACTCACACAGCAAATCAATGTCTTCAAAACCCTTAAACTAGTTAATGTCACCTTGACTGTGTGCGGGCGGCGCTTCTTATCTTCTGACTCGTAAAGCTCATCTAAGCTCTTCTCCTGCTGTAGGCGGGACCGTCCTGTGAACCTCTAAACAACCTTTATAGGACATAAAACCTTTTATGGTCCAACGGCTCTGTCACCTTATTCCGCTCGTAGGTTACAGCTGTGTCCAGGGCGGTGTGTGTGCGTGTGTGCGTACCTATGTGTGTGCGTGTGTGTGTGTGTGTGTGTGTGTGTGTGTGTGTGTGTGTGTGTGTGTGTGTGTGTGTGTGTGTGTGTGTGTGTCTGTGTGTGTCTGTGTGTGTGTGTGTGTGTGTGTGTGTGTGCACCTGCTACAACCTTCTCTCGGTCAACACAGATGTTATAAGAAATGTGACTGAAAAGGAAGTCGTCCCTCAGTGCCAAATAAAATGCTGTCTTAAAGCTAAAGTGCGTAACTTCAATTTAAATGAATGGGTTATATTCAAGCCATTGCCAAACGAGTTGAGACAAAGTTGATTAAACCTATTATCAGCTCCACAAAACTCTCTCTGTATTTCTCAGTATGGCAGCGTTTACAAACTGGTGTCTCCCCCCCCTGACACTGGTGCAGGAGCTCAAGAAAAATCCCCAAGAAGAGCCCAAGAAATGTTTCAGTTGTTGATTCTACTGCTAAGAAAAAAACCTGGACGTACAGCAGAAGGAATAAAATCCAATGCGCGATCACTGAAGGCTTTAACCTCATGTTGTTGTTATTACTCAGAATTCCACATGGGGGCGACAGAAGTTACGCAATATAGCTTTAAAAGAAGATTTGCAGTAATAGATTGGTTTGGAAAGTCCAGTTATTTTGAGCATCTCACAGTAAAACAGAAAGAGAAATGAAGTCATCACATTGAGAAGCAACGTTTGGGAGTTTCCTGGTGCTTGTGTTAATAAAATATATAAAGGCAGTTGACTGGGCAAACAAAGGAGGCAAAAATCATGGCCGCATATTATATCTGTGCTACTTTTTATTTTGGTGCCACTTAAAAACAATATATCCAATTGTAGTAGCGCCATTAAAATTGCGTTTTTCCTGATGGTCCTGATTGTCATTTTTTTTAAATCACCACAAGAAAAATTTGACTGTTTCATGAGTATTTAAGAGTTCCTCGTAGAAGGTTTGAGTATTAAAGGAATATTTCACCCATATGGAACCGGCGTTCTATCATTATAAAATCGCTATTATAATATAATGAATGAGGTTTTTCTTCCCTCAGTCTTCCTTGGCCCAGCTGTCGTGTTAATCCAAACCTTAAATTTTTACTATGTGTGATGTCACACTAGTAAATAGTAGGATAAGACAGTGAGACCATAAAACACTCTTTCTGCCTTTTCTTAGGCTAGGATGAACACATTTCAAAAATGTTTGCACATTTGTACCACATAGGATCTCAGAGTTCAATACACCTTCATATTCCCACCGGTGAAGTAGGTCTTTAAGTAAGCAGGTAGGAATAGTATTTTGGTCTCTTATTATATACTTATAAAGTGCAGTAGGCTACATATAAACACTAGTACTACTCTAGAATAAACAACAACATGTTATCTGTTTCCACACCTGTTGTCTAAAGTTACTATAGCAACAGCTGAAGCACGCCACTTTGTATTCTAGAATCTAGCTCAACACCTGATTCAGCTGTTTCTCCTTTAGGGACCTTTGAAATGCCCTTTAAGTTTGGTCTAAATTGCTTTCCGTACTCATATTATATTATATACTACACTGTCTTGTATACTTGCTCTTATTCCACTCGTATACATTGTATTATGTCCGTCTGTTTTTCCCTTAGCTGAAGCTACACAGAGAACTGGTTTATGTTGCAACGATTTCCACCGGCAAAAATAAACCTGCTAGATCAATAAACGTTGGCCTTGGCTCTTTGATGCTTTTGTACTGTGTGTGTGTGTGTGTGTGTGTGTGTGTGTTTGTGTGTGTGTGTGTGTGTGTGTGTGTGTGTGTGTGTGTGTGTGTGTGTGTGTGTGTGTCTGTGTGTATCTGTCAGTGTGTGTGTGTGTGTGTGTGTGTCTGTCTGTCAGTGTGTGTGTGTGTGTGTGTGTGTGTGTGTTATACTCACTCCTGGTTTTGGATTTTGGCACAGATTTCAAAGGCATCATCAGATGAAGGTTAGCTTTCTCCACGGTTGATGAATAGCCACTCTGTATGCATTATGCTGTATATGTCCATGTGCCTGTCACTTGTTAGTAGGTCTAAGTGTGTGTGTGTGTGTGTGTGTGTGTGTGTGTGTGCTAATAGCCACTCATTTATTCCATATACTAAAACCCCTTGATGCTGTCATGTCGTTAACTGCTGAACCTATCGGGCGGATACAACTTTGTTTATGTGTGTGTGAGTGTGTGTGTGTGTGTGTGTGTGTGTGTGTGTGTTGTGTGTGTGTGTGTGTGTGTGTGTGTGTGTGTGTGTGTGTGTGTGTGTGTGTGTGTGTGTGTGTGTGTGTGTGTGTGTGTGTGTGTGTGTGTGTGTGTGTGTGTGTGTGTGTGTGTGTGTGTGTGTGATAGTGCCCACTCCAACAGGACCTCAAGAATGGTTCAAGGCACATAAACAACAGCTGCAAAACAGCCGACAGTTCCCTATGCGTTGGAAACACACACACACACACATTTTTAGTACTTTATTTGCGCCCACAATTAATAATAATATACATAAGGACACAAATGTCATAGATGCAAAGTTTTCTCCGACACAACTCTGAAACGTGGCCAATGCCAGTCAAACAGCTGATATTATGGGTACACACAACACCTTCTCCTCCAAATATGGCGACTGCCAATGATGGAGGACACTGAGCAGTATTTGGCAAGCTGTTTTGCGCTTGTTTTTGTAAGGCCGACAATCCTAAGACCACTAGTGACAAGCCTATGCACATGGCCTAGACTGCCAAAAATGAACACAAGTAAATGACAGTTGTAACCCATGGAGTTAATTGTCTGTACTAGAGGGTAATATTTCACCAGCTTAGTTAAATAAGCCTCCTCTAAACTTGAGTCAAAGGTGCAGGCTACCTCCAGGATGTGCACTTTTCTACGGTGCTCATCTATTATCAAAATGTCAGGCCTGGTGGCACTTAGATCAGTAAACACAGACATTTCAGCTTCACACAAAGAGAACATATGAGGTCTAACAAAGCAATTGACATGGGTGGAGGATGTTGGTGAAAGTATAGGTGGTAAGCTTTGTACAATCAAGTTCACAATCCTGTCATGCCTGGCTATATAAAGGCTTTTATAAAAGTAGCAGCCATTTAATATATGTGACATTGTCTCAGTGAACTGTTCTTGTCCATGATGAATACATAATGATGTGTGGGTGTGTGGGTACCAGATTGACAGGTTCAGCTGGGACGGTAGAACCTGCAATCTGGCTTTGATGGCAAACGTTTGTATGTCCTCATCAATGGATGCATTATTGAAGATGATGTGGGACACAGAATGGTCAGCAGAAGGCAAGCAGGCTAGTTTGCCTTGTAGTCTTAGTCCCGTCCAGTGTTTTTGGCGTTGTCTGTGTTTTATTGCCAGCAGGGCTGCGCGACAGTTAGTGGGTGGGAGTGTGAACTCGACTCCGTCTTCCACCAAGGTGGCAGTGACGGCGATGTCCCCACTAGTAACCACTGATTCGGATGGGGCTACATTCTTTCCATTATGTGTCCAACGCAGAACGATACCAGTCCAACTACAGAGGTCGTTAAGATCCGGCCAGTCAGACCTGACACCGAACCCGATGGCGCGAGTGTCCAGTTTGCCGTTCGGTTTCCTTCTGAATCCCAGAAAGTTCGGCTCAGATTCGGAGGCGAGAGGGACTTTGCGCTTCTTAAGGTCTAATAATAGCGATGCACGGGCCATTTTCCTGACAGAGGGATCATCGTTGTTCAGCATATTTAATAAATGTGCCAACCTGGTGGCGATGTAGACCCACTCAAAATCGGGTACTCCCAAGCCCCCCTCGTGCCTACTGTGGTGGATGACGTCCCGAGTTGTGTGGGTGTTTAGGCCACTCCAGCCTCTAACTATCTGAACCGTTTTATTGTTTAAGTCTTGCAGTGTTTTACGTGTTAAGTGAACATTGGCAAAGAAGTGGTGAACCTTTGATAAGGCAATTTGCCCAATGGCATCCAGTTTCATTGTAAGCGGCAAAGGAGATGTGTCAATTTTATGTAACCTTGAAGTATAATCGGATATTATTTCTTGCACTTGTTGGTCCCAGTCGCCAGCTACATTAAATTTGTGTCCCAAGTATGCATATGTTTCATTTCGGGAATAGACTCGAATGGTTTTATTGTTGATTTTGAATTGGGGGTCGCGGTCTAGCTTCGACCGATACCACCTATTCCCGCCGCTCCTCCTTTCAAAGAACGTCGCGCACTTGGACTCCTTGACCTCCAGGCCCGACCACCGAAGGAAGGCATCAGTCTTGTGCAACATGGCCTGCACAACCTTTTCCTGGCGGGATGCCATTTGCACATCGTCGGCAAAAGCTTGTACAGGATTTGGGGAGATGGTTCCAGGTGGAGCGCTTTGGCACATCCACTCTATCCACCTATTGATTGACAGAATGAAGTTAACTGCGCTCCACGGGCAGCCCGTCTTGATCCCGATGCGCAGTGGAATGTGTTCAGTGAGCTCGGCTCCGCAGATGACCTGAACGAAAGAGCCTTGGTACACATCTTTAACGATGTCGATGTAACATTGAGGGAGATGTATTTCCTCCAGAGCTCTTAACATGATATTATGAGGGAGTGTGCCAAATGCGTCACGGAAATCGAGAAACACTGAATAAAACTTTGCACTTTCGTGTTTAAAGTCATCAATGGCAGTTTTTAGACAGAATACATGTTCATTCATGCCTTGCCTTTCTATATATGCCTTTTGTTTAGTGGACATCATGTTTGCGTCCACCAGCCATGGTAGTATGCGCCCAAGAATGCATTTCATAAACAGTTTGTAGATCGTAGGTAGGAGAGAAATGTCTCTCCAAGTGGTGGGGTCATTTGGAATATTATCTTTTTTGGGTATTCTGTGGATTAGCGCTCCCTTCCATGACTCGGGCACGCGCCTGTTAGTGAGACAAGTGTTGAAGATTGGCAGCAATTTTTCTTTCACGCTTGTTAGCTTTAACATTTCATAAGTGACCCCATCACTACCACTGGACTTATTGTTTGGCAACCTGGCTAGGACATTTCGCACTTCATCCTCTGTGAAAGGAGAGGATACTGGAGGAAACTCTGGCTCTGGTGAGAGAAGTGAGTCGGCCCATGGTGGAAGCAGAGGGGCGTCGTCTATTGAGGTACTGCCTTCACATTTATTATGATAATATGCCTGCACATCTTGAGTGTTACTGGGGCAAGGTGGTGTCAGAGGATACTCGCTGTTATTCAGTATGATTTGAATGGCTTTCTTTCTGCGATGTTGCCACAAATAAGCCAATTTGTCACGGGTTATCTTTGTTGCACGAGAGTTCCGATGTCCGAATTGCGGTTGTATTACGTCTCTCAGAAAGCGCAATTGCGCTTCAATCCACGGGCACAGGGCCTCGGTAGACGCGTCCGATGGGCAGGATTTAACCAGCGGTAGCTTTTTTAATACTCTACAGGTGAATTTCAGAAAGGGCAGTCCGTACGGCCTCCCACTACGGCTCTCGGCAGAGAATATCCCATTCCGAAAATAAACACCATTTAGAAGAGATATTAATTTAAACCACTTAGCTGGGTCCGCCGAACATTTGTACTGGTTCTTCTCGTGGAGATGTTTTGTATCCAGTGTTTGTCTGAAGGCCCTCTCCTTGATCTGGAAAGTAATCCATTGTTCATTTGTCAGTTTGTTGTCGGTAGTAAAATCCACAGATTGAAGCTCCTCTCCCGACAGGTGTAGCTCCGGAGTCGGGTCATAGCCGCGCCACTTCTGTTTGTAGATCCTACCGCTCGTTAAGGCTTGCTTATGCGCTGTTTTGATCGATGACAGTAGACACATTATCAGGATCGTCTTCTGGAGCATTTTGCATCTATTTGCGTTTACGGCGGCAATTACGACGGGTGTGTGGGCTTAGTTTAGAGCAGTTTGTAACTCGCTACTTGGCAGAGACGCCAAACCTGCGGCTCGCAGCTACACCCGGAAGCGGAAGTGCACACACACTAACACACACACACACACACACACACACACAGAAACAGGTCAGGGCGTGTTCTATCGATGCATATACAGCTTCAACACACCTGCCACAACAGAGCACAGCTGTCAAGTGCATCACCCTTCGCCCTATATGAACACACACACACACACACACACACACACACACACACACACACACACATGAACAAACACATACACACACACAGGCACGCACACACACACACACACACACACACATGAACAAACACAAACACACACGAACACACACACACATGTACATACACACACACACGAACACACACAGGCACGCACAAACACACACACACACACACACACACACACACAGCCTACTTCTGCACATACATGAGGAAGGGAAACAAACAGCAACTGACTGATTGTGTGCCTGCACCTGAGCATACATTCACACACACAATAACATTATACTCGCACGCAAACAAACCACACACACACACACACACACACACACACTCAACAGACAGACAGACAGACAGACAGACAGACACACACACACACACACACACACACACACACACACACACACACACACACACACACACACACACACACACACACACACACACACACACACACACACTAAACCTTTTATAGTTTTTACTATCTTCAAACGAAAATAAAAAGAGACAATTTCGTTCAAATGTCTTAATTTCATGATTTTGACGGTTTAGGACGGTTCGGTTGATATGAACATGAAGCTACGAATTAATGCAATTATTTATATGGATTAAATTATTGGTAATCCTCCTCCGGGGTTTCTACTGTATGTTTTATTAATAACGGAACAGTGCTCAAGGGGAATGCTAATAGGCTTCTCAAATGCACACACACACACACACACACACACACACACACACACACACACACACACGCACGCACACACACGCACGCACACACACACACACACACACACACCGCGCACAACACACACACACACAATAAATGTCAGATTATTCTTGCCCCATTGTAACTAAAACTCAGCTCCTCCTAACCACTATGTCTCGTGTGTTTACTGCTGAAAAAAAATAGTTAGAAATGTTAGTATTTTGAGGTGTGTGTCTATTTTGCTTCCATAACACTTACAGGCCCAAAATTATTTAACAAATTTAAAAAAAGGATGTATCCCAAATCTGTTCAGTACAATACTTTGGACTCTAATAGGTTATGAAATGAAATAAAAAATGTAACTCTGGCTTCATCCAATATCTAGATTTTTGGTTTTGAAAGAAATGTTTACATTTTAGTTAAATATTGACAAATGTGCATATTTATTCAAAAAAATTCTGGAAAAAATTGTAACATAATTTTTTTTTTTTTTTTTTGCGTAATCAACTGGCAAAGTTGCATGATGATATCATAAGTTAAAAATGTTAGCCCATATTCAAGTAAATCACACACACACACACACACACACACACACACACACACACACACACACACACACACACACACACACACCACACACACACACACACACACAACACACACAACACACAAAACAACCTAAACCAGACCCGGACAAGACAAAGGAGCTATTGAAATAGGACGGGCGGCATAAGCATAACATTTTATAAGCCATAAATAAGTGATATTATTATGCCTCCCCCTCAAACCCATATCCCTAACAATACAATATTCCCCCTTTGTCACCAATCAAAGGCCTGTGACTGACAGCTGAGTAGATGACTATGCTGTCCCCACCCTCATTAAAAATCTAGGCTCGCATCACACACACACACACACACACACACAGAGAGAGAGAGACACACACACACACACACACACACACACACACACACACACACACACACAGACAGTCATAAATATAACACACACACACACACACGCAAACAAGAGAGAGAGAGAGAGAGAGAGAGAGAGAGAGAGAAGAGAGAGGAAGAGAGAGAGACACACACACACACACACACACACACACACACACACACACACACACAGAGATAAGAGAGAGAGAGAGAGAGAGAGAGAGAGACAGAGACACAGAGAGAGGAGAGAGACACACACACACACAAACAGAGAGAGAACACACACACACACACAGCAAATGATACCCTGAGAGAGTATAGAGAGAGTGGGGAGGGGCTAACTTGACAACAATCTCCAGTAATGAGACGGAGAGGGATGAGACGGGGAACCAGGATGTTTGAGGAGGAAGTGAAGTGTCCTAAATTGGCACAAAATGGAGCTGCTGCTGTCGGCTGGGCTGCTGCGTAGCAAATCATTGTCCAAAAAAACCTACAATATATTAGGCTAGTCCGACATTTTCTGACATTTGTCTTAGAGGAATACTTCACCCATACGGAACCGGCGTTCTATCATTAAAAATCACTATTATAATATAATGAATTAGGTTTTTCTTCCCTCAGTCTTTCCTGCATGTCTTCCCTTGGCCCAGCTGTCCTGTTAATCCTAACCCTACATTTTAGGGGTTAGACAGTGAGATCATAAAACACTCTTTCTGTCTTTTCTCAGGCTAGGATGAACCGATTTCTAAAACGTTTGCACATTTATACTATACTTTTTCCAGCATAGCTTTTTAGTGAACCAAACTAGATTCCTCCCCTAGAGTGTATACTTTGATGTAGTTCAATTTCTTCCAATGTGAAGTCATGGTTAAAGGAATACTTCACCCATACAGAACTGGCATTCTATCATTATAAAATCGCTATTATAATATAATGAATAAGGTTTTTCTTCCCTCAGTCTTCCCTTGGCCCAGCTTTCCTGTTAATCCTAACCCTACATTTTCCCATTTGTGATGTCACGCATGGTAAAATCTAGGGTTAGACAGTGGGACCATAAAACACTCTTGCTGCCTTTTCTCAGGCTAGCATGAACCGATTTCTAAAATGTTTGCACATTTATACTACATAGGATCTCAGAGTTCAATACACCTTCATATTTCCACCAGTGAAGTAGGTCTTTAATTTGCAGAGCTATGCTGAAAGTAGCTTCCTCCAACAACTATTTGAATATCTTGTGGGTGAGGAGCAGGGCGGGGTGCACTGCAAAAATGCAAATCTTTTCTTTTCAATACAGGAAGCTAAACGTCCACATTTCAACTTTACCAGTGAATGTTAAACTGTTAATACCACTAAACTAAACCACTTATGTAGTCATATGATTTTTTATATGTTATTTTGTGTTTCCTTATAACTTTGTGAAATTTTAACATTATTTAGGTGGAGGCTTCAAATAGCCATCGTTTCTGCCTCCCCTGCACTGTATGTTATTTATTCTTGCCATTCTTTGTGTATGTTTCTTGTTTTAATTGTGCAAATAAATAAAACTAAACTAAAAAACACATTGTATGTTCTTCTCAGGAGGCCAAAGATGTTTTTAAAAATAACAGATGTGTCACTCTGGTTTTTTAAAGTATAAGCCTACAAGATTAAGTTGAATTTGTAGGTTGTTAATTGTCTGATTTATGATTCATTTTATCCTTAAAAACTGCTGAAAATGCTTTTTTTTTTTTAGACCTGTACATTTCATTTTTGATTTGTAATATGATAAAAGGCTGTATCAGAAATCTGTAATGTGAAAATGTTTTGGACATTTAATATGTTGTTAAAATTAAAAAAAGGTTTTAACTCTGGCTTTATCCAACATCTAGATTTCAAAAAGAGAGAAAAATGTAGACAAATAAGCTTCTAAAGGGGCGAAAGATGTTTTATAATAACAGAGGTATCACTCTGTTTTTAAATTAAATTCCCAACACATTGCATTGAAATCAGTCAACCCTTTCTTTAAAAAAATACAACAAAAGATAGTTGAATATAAATTAATATGATTTTATTTATTCAATGTTCCCCACTGGGTTTTGGTTTATTCATAATCTTCTTGTATAAAAATTCATGAAAAACCTGACAAGCATTCGTAGTCCAGTGTGTTTTTCTGTGTGGTGTGTGTGTGTGTGTGTGTGTGTGATGTGTGTGTGTGTGTGTGTGCGTGTGTGTGTGTTGTGTGTGTGCGCTGTGTGTGTGTGTGCCCGTGCCCCGTATGCATTTAATTCGCAAAACAGAGCTAGAAACTTGCATGTACAATACGAACGATTTAACAGTCTTTGTAGGCACTGAAATCTAACAACAGGACTCCTCTCCACGTAAAGATATGTTGTGTCTTAAAGGTGCTCCGAGGAACTTTTTTTAGTTTGTCTTAATTCTAGCGCCCCCTTTGGACAAAAGCGGTAGTGTTTTTTAACTACGCCAGCTGTTGTTCCTGGGTGAGTGTATACCCCATGACAAAGGCATTAAGAAAAACTATTAAAAACAGCATTCTTTTTTGCACTGATGGTCTCGTTTGCTGTTACATGTCATTCATGATCATCAGAGGAAATAAATGAGACCGTTTCAGAAATATTTAAAAAAAGTTCCTTGTAGCACCTTTAAGTTCGTTGCTTGAATTGTATTTAAGACTACATTACATAATTATTCACATTCGCACTTTCTTCCAGTCAAAAATCAAAACAGAAAAATAAATACAAAATACAAATTATACCGTCATTGTGATTCCGGAAGTAACCGTGGCTACCAGAGTTAATAATAATAATAATAATAATAATCGCGGCAAAAATATCGAAGCAACATTATTATTATTATGAATGAAGGCGAGTTGAAGACATATAATTGTGAATGTCTCTCTAGTCTGAGCCAAAACGGAAAGAAATGGAGATTTCTTCTCAAATATTAAAGGTGTAGTCAGTGATTCTGGAGAACGCTTGTTGTCAAAATCACTTTTTGTCAAAAACAGTGAATATTCTACGGAAGCCTAGAGTGGCCAAGCCTGTGTATATTTTATAAGCTTGTTTTATAATGGGGCGACTGTGGCTCAGGTGGTAGAGCGGGTCGGCCAATGATTGAAGGGTTGGTGTTTGTTGTGTCCTTGGGGAAGACACTTCACCCACCTTGCCTCGTGTGAATGTCGATAGTTAGCCTGCTATCGGTGTATGAATGTGTGTGTGAATGGTAATGTGGGAATGGGAACAGGTCTCCCTTGAAAAAGAGTCTCTGGTTTCAATGGGATTTACCTGTATAAATAAAGGTTAAAAAAAAAATAATGTTTGCCTATGATGTTAAAATCAATGAGTGGGAACAAGCTTTGTAATCTCTTGATCATAGATGCCTGAGTTAAAATAAATATTTACGGCATGTCCGCTGTAGGCTTCCTTAAAATATCTCTTCACAATCCGCTTCCTGTATGTACTGTGTGTGCAGTGAAAGAATAAAATCCAGTGTTAATACACAGCCTAGCCTCTGTAAAATGGGCATGTTGCTAAATACAGTTGGCCCCTTTGTTTACATACCAGTTTACACACAGTATGGACAGGTAGCGGATCATGAGGAGGAGATATTCACTGATTTTGACAAAAAAAAAAGTTAATTTGACAAAAAGTGGATAGAGCGTGTACCATATCGGCTCCGGCCTTCGTAGAGTGGTCTCGGGTTCAAATCTGACCCGTGGACCTTTACTGCAGGTCATCCCCCCTCTCTCTCTCTCTGTCTCCCATTTTAACTCTGTACTATCCAATAAAGCTTGAAAAAAAAATCAGAAAAAAAAAAAAAAAAAAAAATTAAAAGCGTTCTCCAGAATCACTGACTGCACCTTTAACACACACAGATTCTCGTTGTTACTACTTGGTCCCGTAATGCTTGGTTGAAGGTTGTCCGTACAGCCCGTAGAAGTCGGGGTGCCTGGGGAAATGCTGCAGTGGTTGGCTAGCGGGCAGGGCTGGGTGTGTATTAAACTCCTGAGAATTCATTGAAGGGTAAGGGTCCATGGGAGCTGGATAGGGGGGTCTCACTCGCGGAGCAGGGGCCCGGGAACAACAGCAGTTATTCAGGGTACACATCAGTACTTTCCTGCCCTCGTACATGGCTTGTTGAGAGGCGTTTCCAGTGGCGAAATGGGGAAATAGTCCCTGAGTGGTGGCTAGCACCGGAGCCAAGACCACCATGTGATGGGGGGTAGTGTCAAGAATTCGTCAGGGTTGTGGTTCTGATTTTGGGACAAACTCTCCGAGGAATATATGGAGGAACCGCATGGGTGGGTCGGAGAGAAAGTTTTTTTTGCTGTTGTAGAGACTCGCTGGAGGTCATGGGAGTTGGAGTTCGCTGAGTTACTGTCAGGAAAGCGACGCCGTATTTCCTCTTCTGTAGTCCTGGTGGAGTGGTGCAATACTGTGGGAAGGGACAAGCTCCAGGATGGGTAGAGCCTCGTTGAACGGTTCTATGAATGGAAGGAGGGAGGGGTGGGGCAGACAGAAATTAATATTTAATTCTGATTTAGGGCTGTGCTGTTAGTTGAATTTTAATCAAAATGACAAATTTGATTCTAAAAGTATGAAAATATGATAATAGATTTTGGATCATGTTTTTCAGTCAGGTAAAGCTTTGAGCCAGGTCCTGTTTTGATTTAACAGTTAAACTATGTTCAAATTCAAAGAAGTCCATGTTAAAGAGATAGCTTTTCCAATAAAATGTAGAAAAAAAAAGTTACTAAAATTTGCAATGGCGTCGGTATATATGGATATATGGATTGTATAAATATTTAAAAAAAAAAATATATATATATAAAAAATTATTATAAAGTTATTGACCTGTGGAAAAGGGGTAGGATCAAATAAGTTTATACTTCTTCTACTCCTTTTCAGGCATATCAATTCAATATGTTATTTGTTTATTTTTAGTTTATTTTTTGTTAAATTTTATTTGTGAAATCATTTGAACATATTTTTTTATTGTATTTTCATGCTTTTAATTTCTCTTTTTTTTTATATGTCTGAAATAAAATGTAATCAATCAATCAATCAATCAATCAATCAATCAAAACTATGTTTCCATAGCCAATGTTAATATTGAGTTAATAATTGTGATCCAAATATAAATCAAAATCATCGCGATCATGATTTTTGCGATATTTAAATAGTATCCAGAAATAGTTTTGAAATATAATGAATAATATAATAATATAATAATATAATATAATATTTTATTTGTTCATTCATAACAATTCTTTCTCACCCTCCATCATCTTGCGCAGACTCTTCTCTCTGGTTGAGAGTTCAGAGAGCAGATGGTGAGAGTTGATCTGACCCAGTCTGAGAGGAGGGATGCCACTAGTCAGGTGCGAGTTCGACCTGAAAACACACACACACACACACACACACACACACACACACACACACACACACACACACACGCACACACACACACACACACGCACACACACACACAAACACACACACACACACATAAAAAAACATGGACCACATTCAATGAACATATTTGCTTGTTAACTGACACATTTACATGGAGCAGGTAAAATATTTATATTTCACCTTTAAGATAAGACACTTCAGTTGAACACTCCATTTAGTTTTACTTATATATCAAAATCTCAAAATAGACCAGTGCTTAAACAACAATGTTCTTGCCTGCAGTACCTCACCTTTAAATAAGACTATGCAGGGACCACAACATCGAACCATTTAATTAAAACCAACCAATTAATACTTGTCGCTGTGTTTGTAAATGAGTTGCTTATTATGCCGAGGCTGCACACACTTCTACATACCCTCTCACCCTGATTGTCTAACATCATGAATACAGTCACGTACTGGTGATTAAAACAGAATAGCAAAGTAAACCCTTACCTGTCCATAAGCAGTGGTAAGGTTTGGTGTTCTGAATCAGAGGCACAAGTCAGAACCAGTGTTAGAAGAATACATGACAATAGTCTGTCTGTGTAAAAATATGAAACCTGCACTATAGGGGTGTGGATATATTCCGTCTATGGATGCAAAATATTTTTCGTCTATAATATCGCTTGTTGCAGTTTATGTGTGACGCATTTTGTGTTCTTTAAAAAAAACATTTGATATTTGTGGATGCAACAGCTGTATAAAAAAATTGCTATGTGTGTGTTTCCGTGTGGCTGTGTGTACACGAAATGCATATAAGTAGTAGGATCATGAATATTAGCTTGGGGTCGGTACCTTCATGAAGTTGACACTGTCAGATCTCTGGAACACAGTCTGCACTGAGCTCAGGAGCTTCTCTGCCTCTTGTCTCCTCTCGTTGAGCTGGAGGACCTGTTGGGAGGGATTTGTATTTTTATTTATTTATTTATTTTTAAAATATATTTCCTTGGCATTTTTCATGCTTTATTGATAGTGCAGAGGGGACAGAGGTGAAATGGGGCAGAGAGGGGAGTGACATGCAGAGAACAAGGGGGGGACGCCTACCTACCTTCCATCACCAACGATTTTTATTGAAAAATGTTCTTCTTTTTTTTAAAACACACAAACATTTAAAAACCCCACCCACCCCCACACCCCAAAACAATCCTTTGGGGACAGACGAAAATGACGAAAAAAAATTAAAAATTTAATAAATAAAAAACATAAAAAAGTACAACAGAGAAAACTACATGAGTCATACATAAAAACACAACATAGAAACTGCCGGCAAAACACATCACACATCACACATCACACATCACAATCACACACACACACACACACACACACACACACACACACACACACACACACACACACACACACACACACACACACACACACACACACACACACACAACAGAGAGAGAGAGCAGCCTGGCCACCAATCGGAGAGGGCCCTTACCTGTTGGGAGTGTTTGCGTGCGTACGAGGTGAGTGTGTTCTCCAGCAGAGTCACGGTCTCGGTCTGGTTTGCCTCCAGCAGCGCGTGCATCCGCTGGTACTGGGACCGCACTCGCTCCTTCAGATCAGACACTGCGTCCTATGGAGACAGAGGAGGGAGGGGGGGTTTGTTCACACATTAAACCAGTAAAAGTTATCACATGCAAATGGTAATGCAACTACTTAACATGCTGGAGGCAGAGGGCGGAGGGGGTGGATTTAGAGACACATGAACACACAGTAAACGTTATCACATGCAACCTACCTAACATGATAAAATGCATTTACTAGCAATGATGGGTACCATTCAGACTGTGTGTGCGTCCATGTGTGTGTGTGTGTGTGTGTGTGTGTGTGTGTGTGTGTGTGTGTGTGTGTGTGTGTGTGTGTGTGTGTGTGTGTGTGTGTGTGCGTGTGTGTGTCCATGTGTGTGTGTGTGTTTGCCTGCCTGCCTGCCTGTGTGTGTGTGTGTGTGTGTGTGCTTCCGTTCCATGTGTGTGTGCCTGCCTGCCTGTGTGTCCATGCCTGTGTGTGTGCCTGCCTGCCTGCCTGTGTGTGTGTATCCCCTCCTCTACCTTTATCAGGGTCTTGTCTGACTCCAGCTTAGTGAGTTGCTCATCAATGTTCTGCACTCGTCCGTCTAGTCCGTCCTGCTGCCTCATCAGCATCGCCTGAGGAGACAAAGGACAAGACACGGATTAGACAGGTTTTTTTATTGTTTTTTAACCTTTATTTATACAGGTAAATCCCATTGAGACTGAAGACTCTTTTACAAGGGAGACCTGTTTTCCTTTCCCACGTTACCATTCACACACACATTCATACACCGATAGCAGCAGGCTAACTATCGACATTCACACGAGGCAAGGTGGGTGAGGTGTCTTGCCCAAGGACACAACAACTATGACACAGGTGGCAGGGCGGGGATCGAACCTTCAACCCTTTGATCATCAGCCGACCCGCTCTACCAACTGAGACACAGTCGCCCCAAAAGGTTACACACAAACAAAATACACCTTTTTCCTTTTAAAGATTAAAGATATTACAGTGACCTGTATGGAGACAATAGGGTTCATGAGTAAGTAATACACCAATGTAACAACTATACTTGACGTTAATATACATATTTTTTTTAAGATAATTTTTTGGCATTTTCAAGCTTTATTTGATAATACAGAGTTGAAATGGGGAGACAGAGAGAGAGAGAGAGAGAGAGATAGAGAGAGAGAGAGAGAGAGAGAGAGAGAGAGAGAGAGAGGTGGGGTGACCTGCAGTAAAGGTCCACGGGTCGGATTTGAACCCGCGACCACTGCAACGAAGGCCAGAGCATTTTTGGCATTTTTTTTTTTTGCTTTTCATTAGACAGGTTGCAATGCTGTTTTAATGCTGTATAATATTATATTACATTTCTACCAAAATCTGTTCTGAAGAAAATGCCCGTAAATTCTACACACTGAAACTTTAAAAATAGCAAGTGGTTAACAACACAATCCTTCTCTATTTACTGCAGGAGATTCAAATCAATCAAACAGTCACTCATGGGCTGACAGCGAACTAGACAGGTAGGGCTTTTTAATGAACTGTTTCAGTAGGGAAATCTTATGCCCGCTGTCATGGCAACAACGCTTTGTGTATGTATTTATACGTGAAAAGCTAATGTGGTGTGTGTGTAAGAGTCTGTGTGTGTAAGAGTCTGTGTGTGTAAGAGTTGTGTGTGTGTGTGTGTATGTGCGCCAGGTGTGTGTTTGTGTGTGTGTGTGCACCAGTGTGTGTGTGTGTGTGTGTGTGTGTGTGTGTGTGCGTGCGTGCGTGTCTGTGTGTGTGTGTTAGAGAGTGTGTGTGCGTGTGTGTGCGCCAGGGTGTGTGTGCGCCAGGTGTGTATGCATTGCTCCCATTGTTTGCGTTGGCCTCTGTGTCAGTGACAGATTGTCATGTGTGTGTGCATAGCGGGGTCCGCTGCGCTTTGGCATGAGTGTGATGGGAGAGAGTTAAATAGGGGAATGGGGTACACTGTAAAAAAAAAAGAAGAACTAAAAAATGTCCGCCTGTAAATGATTGCTCGGTAAAGTAAACAGCAAATACAGTATGTCATTTAGTTATAAAATATTTAAAAGTTTTTATCTCAACTAGCCTATCTTGAGTCAGCGATTCTGGGAACGTTTGTTGTCAACATCTCACAATCTGCTACCTGTCTGTAATGTGTGTGTTGTGTGTGTGTTGTGTGTGCTGAAAACATTTATATGGGTATGTAAACAAAGGAGGCCCGCCATAGCTAGCAACATGCCCGTTTACAGAGCCGGGCTATTTGTTAACACTTGATTTTTTTGTTGTTAGCGCACACACAGTACGGACAGGTCGAGGTTTGTGAGGAGATAGTGACTGATTTTGACCAGAATCCAGAATCGCTGATGTCACCCTTAAAGGTGCAGTGTGTAATATGACATCATCAAGAAAGTTCTAAGATGCAACGCTCCCTGGGTAACCCCACCCTTTTGAATAATAACAGAAGCTACAGTGGCCTTCAAGGACAAGAACAATTCTAAATTCTAAACAATGCACCTGATGACATTCCAAAAACATGGATGCCTCCATAAGACTTGCCATGCTCAATGTACAAAATGTAACATTAATATTTGTAATTCTCCGCCAGGAGGGTAATTCAGATTATTGGCAGAGGTGATTTTACACCAATGAGGACATATTTATGAATGAGGATATTGATTTTAGCTAAAAAAATTACTTAAAATGTTACACAGTGCCCCTTTAAGTTATATCAACAAAATATAAGTTTTCGATTCGTTTTTTACAGTGTAGGAGGGAAAAGGCTAAACTGGGCTGTGGGGCTCGGCTAGCACATGCAAGAGCACTCAGAAAGAACAGAAAGATGCACAAAAAAGAGAGTGAGAGAGAAAGTTTGAAGCGAGATGAGAGAGATAGAGAGAAAGAGAGAAAGAAGACATTCCTGTGGTCTCCAGTGAGAGAGTTTCATGGTAGCTACTTATTGTGGTATCACGGCAACAGGCCTCTTCAGCTGCCCACAACACTCATGAAGTCTTAAGTATGACACTCCACTAAACACCAGTAAACACTTCAACTGTTAAGGCCGTTTTTTAAAGCATAATAGCAAAAAAGAAAAGTAGCCTGGAAAATGGAATCTAATCTAAGACCTGATTAAATTTGCTGCGCCTGTTGGTCTGGAATGTACACCCTCCTGTCAAGAAATCCTGAGCTAGACCAATCAAATCATTCTTTCTGATAAGGGCGGGGCCAGAGCCATAAGTATACATGTATGGTGCTCTGTTTGCACATTTATACTACATAGGATCTCAAGAGTTCAATACACCTTCATATGTCCCACTGTTGAAGTAGGTCTTTAAACCCCCCCCCCACACACACACACTACTACACTGTCCTATTTAAGCCTCCAGTCGTTGCCGGGAAGCTCATGTTTAAATGAAGAGCCCGGAGCTCAATGAAAACAGAGACACAGAGACACAGAGACACAGAGAGACAGAGAGACAGAGAGAAGCTTTCACAATGAACTGACATCTCTTCCCCTGGTCTGATGTCAATGAGCTGCCCTCAGCATTCTGAAGCAACTGACTCACTCTCCAGCCCTTAGACACAAGACACTGCATTGCTTCCATAGCGATGGCTTGGTTGGGTGGTTGGTTGCCAGTGTTGCCAGATCGTGCAAGAGAAAACAAGTAATTTAGGCCTGTAAAAAAAAAGCCCAAAAAAGGGAATCTTAATGTGAGCATTTTCTTCAAAAACAGAGCTGATCAGTAATGTGATTTTCGACCATTTGAAAAATACTGCAACTTGCGATATTTCTCTTTTTACCTCGAGAAAAGTTGACCAATGATGTAGGCCTATATACATCAATATGGTCACACAGCAGAAGTGTACCATGCAAACATTATTAGGCAACAATTTGATATCAAGCTAAAAGCATTCTACTAATATACAATATGACAATCATAAATAGCATAAACTTTCTTTCCCAAAATCGCTTATAAAAACCTGACCTGGCAACCTCTGATGGTTTCCTGCTAAGGTGAGGCTGTGTGTGTTGTGTGTGTGTGTGTGTGTGTGTGGTGTGTGTGTGTGTGTGTGTGTGTGTGTGTGTGTGTGTGTGTGTGTTTGGGCGGTGCCCCTCCTCTGCCTGTCCCAGGACTAACATTACTGCTTTATTACTCTTCCGTTCCTCATCTTGAAATTACACCAGCAGCAGCATCACACGCCTACTACAGTTCAGGAAAAAATTACGAGAACAGTCTGGATTTTTCTTCAATCTTCATCTCTACATTACTTATTGAAAATGCTCTTTAATGACAATATATTATTGTGAATTTGGTAGAAATGGTGTCAGTAGTTTATAAAATAAAACCAAAATGTTCATTCTACTCAAACATATGCCTATAAATAGTAAAAACAAGAGACACTGAACATTTGGAGTGGTCTCTTATTAATTTTTTCCACGGCTGTATATCCAAAGCTTTATATAAAACGTCTCCTGTGAGAGGCCAGAGATGACCAAACCATATGAACACTAATTCAGAAATTCATTCATTTGATCTGAATGTTAAATTGTTGTCAGCTTGTTGTGTATTTTTACTGTTTATTGTGTATTTTTAATAACTCGACGTCATTGAAAAAGAGGGTCAATGAAGGAAAAAATTTAATAAAATGAACATAGCTCTTTGTTTTTATCCCAAAAACAACACGAGTACAGCCAGGGGAATTTAAAAATCATTTCACCAAAATAGAGCACAGTCTCTCTCCGTCAAAGAAAGTCAAGCCACTCAGGCCTCAAATCACTTGAGCAAATGACCCAGCAAACGAGAGATTTTTTTTGTGCTATTGGCGCATTTTGTCAAGATGACCAGAGGACTACTGTGTCACAATTTTGGTGGAATCAAAACTGGATTCTATCTGTTGTCTGTCTGTCTGTCTGTCTGTCTGTCTGTCTGTCTGTCTGTCTGTCTGTCTGTCTGTCTGTCTGTCTGTCTGTCTGTCTGTCTGTCTGTCTGTCTGTCTGTCTGTCAGTCTGTCTATCTATCTATCTATCTATCTATCTATCTATCTATCTATCTATCTATCTATCTATCTATCTATCTATCTATCTATCTATCTATCTATCTATCTATCTTTGTAGCTTGACTAGTTAACTCCACAAGAAATGTCAAAGAAAAGTAACTTCTCGAATCGCTATGCAAATATGAATGAACTAACTATCCCTAACCCAGCAAGCTACTGCAAGATGGAGTTAAGCTCATAGTGGCCTACTTCTGTGATGTCACAGAAAGAGAAATGTAGGGTTAGACAGTGAGACCATAAAACACTCTTTCTGCCTTTTCTCAGGCTAGGATGATCCGATTTCAATTTTTTTTGCACATTTATACTTCATAGGATCTCCGAGTTCAATACACCTTCATATTCCAACCGCTGAAGTAGGCCTTTAATGACATGTAGTTCATTTCTCCCCAACACTGAAGACTAGAGTATAACTCTGTGTGTGAAGGACTAAAGCATAGACAGTGTTAATCTGACAAGAGCAAGGACCTCTGACTCCATTTACCCTGGAAAGAACAGAAAGATGTGTGTGTGTGTGTGTGTGTGTGTGTGTGTGTGTGTGTGTGTGTGTGTGTGTGTGTGTGTGTGTGTGTGTGTGTGTGTGTGTGTGTGTGTGTGTGTGTGTGTGTGTGTGTGTGTGTGTGTGTGAGAGAGAGAGACCTCACTCGCATATGTATGGGTGTGTGAGACCTCATGTGCATGTGTGTCCGTGCATGCGTTTGCGTATGTGTGTGTGTGTGTGTGTCTGTGTTTGCATGTGTGTGTCTGTGTGTGTGTGTGTGTGTGTGTGTGTGTGTGCAGCTGTGGAAAGGGCTGAACAGACATCTTTTGTCCCAATAATAGCTCCTCCGAACCAGAGCAACAGTTTGAGCCGAAAGACTTTGACCAATTTTAGAACTTTCAAAAATGATCTACACTATGGATAGAAACGCCTGTAACTTTTTTCCCCCCAACTGGAAAAAACAAAGAGACATACACACACACACACACACACATACACACACACACACACACACACACACACACACACACACACACACACACACACACACACACACACACACACACACACACACACACACACACACACACACACACACACACACACACACACACACACACACACACACACACACACACACACACACACCAAACACAAAACAAAAAAAGTTATTGAACATACCAACAAGACTGCAACATGGCAGATGCTAACAATTTGTTATACTACATATACATATCTTTCAACCTATTCATAATTTCAGCAAGAAATCGTATTCAAACTTCTAACTCCTTTCATACTTTTTCAAATCTTCATACTCAGCTATCCAGTTAGGCGTCAGCTTTTTCAGCATTCACACGCATTTTTTCCAGCAGGAAATGCATTTTCTAGTTAAACATTGTGTTGCTTTAGTGTTAACATTATATATGCTGTTGCAAACGAGGGAAGGTCAACAACATTACAAAACATTCCCGTTGAAATGTCTGTGTATTGGAATGCATCTTCTTAAAAAAAAAATTAAAAAAAATGTTTTAACTGTATCAGTAGCTGTGTATCTGTGTATCTGAATCTTATGGCAGTGGGGGCGGGACCCGATAAGCCTTTGGCTTCTCCTGCTTCCCTTCGGACCATAACACAAAGTAATATGTGTGAATATGCAAAGAGAAAATTGTGTATTGTGTGTAATTGTCCGGAATAATAATAATAAATTAAAATAAATTATTGAGTTTTTCTTACAAAATAAAAAAAGTCACGTTTGCTCCATTGACTTACTTTATTGACATGAAACTGAAAACTGCGATGTACACTTTCGATTCTCACTCACAGCTAGGGAGGAACAGGGAAAGAAGAATGTGTATGTAAGCAGTGTGTGTGTGTGGCTGTTTCTATACACCTCACTGCAGGGCCTACATTAGAGAGTGAGTGAGGTAAGGTTAAGTATAGATGTAGGAGCCAGAATGTGTATTTTAGCCTAGGGTTGTTTATTTGTTCATGTCACTTCCGTTTTATTGACACAAGTTATATAGTTACAGTTATATAGCCTTACACACACACGCACATACACACACACACACGCACACACACACGCACGCACGCACGCACGCACGCACACACACATGTAGAATCTGGGTTCCTCTTTTCCAGCGGTCAAAATGCAAAGTTATAAACGGTCTAGCATTCCAACATTTTTCAAATCCCTCATGCATTCTGCCATCAGGCTGTTAAACCTAGATATACCATGTAGATAGTGTTGCTTGGAAAGAATAACTGTTATTTGCATTTAAAACATTTTTTAAATTCTTCTTGTCACCGTTCATCCCATATTATCACAATTGTGTCTGTAAACAGTTCTTAGTATTTTAAAAGTTCCTTGAAGAATCACACAGTACTGCTCTTTAAAAACATTAAGAAAGTAAAATACAATTACGATTGTTACCCTGCTATCGGTATATGAATGTGTGTGTGAATGGTAACGTGTAAATGGGAACAGGTCTCCTTTGCAAAAGAGTCTTCGGACTCAATGGGATATACCTGTATAAATAAACGTAAAAAAAAAAATAATAATAATAATAATTATCCTTCAGAAACGGTTGAAAATGCATTTTTCCCCTCTCAAAAAAAAAGTATTTATACAAACATTTTAGACCCTTTGATTTCCTTTTTTAAATTAGGCATCAAAGGCATGTTGTATTTTTGTTGGCATTCCTGTCTTGTGTTTTATCATAGTGGTGAACACTCATACCAGTGGCCTGTTGGTTTGTTTATTCATTGAATACATTATCTAACTGTAGTCTAAATGCAATGTGCGATGCATATTTCTATGCCTCATCCGCTTACACATATACTTTTTATTTATTTACTATTTCAACTGTGTATTTCACATTGCTAGGTCGTCCTGTGTGTGTAGTGTCACTGAGTATCTCTATCAATGTACTGAATGAATTATTTATTGTCTCTACTCTCTAGCATAGATCTGTCGGCTTATACATGTCTGTCTGTCTGTCTGTCTGTCTGTCTGTCTGTCTGTCTGTCTGTCTGTCTGTCTGTCTGTCTGTCTGTCTGTCTGTCTGTCTGTCTGTCTGTCTTCTATCTATCTATCTATCTATCTATCTATCTATCTATCTATCTATCTATCTATCTCTCTGTCTGTCTATCTTGTCTGTATGTGTCCACTGCTAAAACTGGCTAACCATTTGTGATACCTAAAGTCCTAACTGCACTCAACCAAACAGGATTTTTCACAAAACCCGTATACGTTTTCTTCCTGCCCTCGAACTCAAAGGCCTCTTGCCGGTGTGTGCATTTCCTGAAAGGGGTCAGGGCTAAGCTAACAGCTAACGTCAACACACTACTATCCTTTGCCCCGCCCCCCTAGCACCCTGGGGTCACGGTTTCCGGGGGATTGCAGATCACATCACAGGCAGCAGCAGCACTAATGTGAAGGCGTGGCAAAGCTGAAAGGGTTTTGAAGCCACCACCAAGGTTAAAAGCAGTGTGTGTGTGACGTATTAGTGTGTGTGTGTGTGTGCGTGTGTGTGTGTGTGTGAGAGAGTGAGTGAGTGAGTGAGTGAGTGAGTGAGTGAGTGAGTGAGTGAGTGAGTGAGTGAGTGAGTGAGTGAGTGAGTGGTGTGTTGACGTGTGAGTCCATGTGTATGTGTGTGTGTGTGTGTGTGTGTGTGTGTGTGTGTGTGTGTGTGTAGGCGGCTTTCACCTGTCCACTCCCTTAAACGTCAGATAAGATTAAAAGGAAGAGGTGAACTGAGGAGGCCTTCATTCAAACGGCCAAGATAAATAACATGTTCTGGTCCTTGAAATTCAATCTTAAAGCTACAGTGCGTAACTTCTCCATATAAATGAATGTCTGTTACATTCAAGCCATCGCCAAACGTGTTGACACAAAAGTTGATTAAGCCTTTTATCAGCTCCACAAAACTCTCTCTGTGTTTCTCAGTATGGCAGCGCTTACAAACTGGTGTAGTCCCCTTGTCTCTTTATTATATATCTGTCTCATCGCTGGTTGTTTTCACTCTGAGGCTCAGTCGACGTAACACCCGCTGTGCAGTGGATTGTGGGTCAGAATCGACAAATAAAAACAGCTGATTTCCACACTAAAAATCCCAACTGGATCTAGTATGTATGGCATCCTGGAGTTTTTAAGCGTGCTTCATCTGACCAGCTGTATTGGGACTTCCTAAATCTTATTCTTCCATACTAAATAACAAGGAAGTACATACGGGTAATACTTCAAAACTTAAAGGCCTACTTCACCGGTTGGAATATGAAGGTGTATTGAACTCTGAGATCCTATTTAGTATAAATGTGCAAAAACAATTGAAATCGGATCATCTTAGCCTGAGAAAAGGCAGAAAGAGTGTTTATGGTCTCACTGTCTAACCCTACAGTTTCCTTCTTGTGACATCACAGTAAGGGTTAGGATTAACAGGACAGCTGGGCCAAGGGAAGACTAAGGGAAGACTGAGGGAAGAAAAACCTCATTCATTATATTATAATAGTTATTTTATAATGATAGAACGCTGGTTCCGTATGGGTGAAGTATTCCTTTAAGCGTGCTTCATCTGACCAGCTGTATTGGGACTTCCTAAATCTTATTCTTCCATACTAAATAACAAGGAAGTACATACGGGTAATACTTCAAAACTTAACCTATGAATGTGTGCGTGCGTGCATGCGTGTGTGTGTGTGTGTGTGTGTGTGTGTGTGTGTGTGTGTGTGTGTGTGTGTGTGCGATTTCACACGTTACCTGCATGTGTATGCGTTGCGTGTCCACGTCGCACACGGTGTGTCTTTGGTTGGTGCAGTGAGAGATGCAGCAGAACGGGCACAGAGCCACCTGCTCCTCCTCACAGTGTAGCAGCCTGTACTCCTCATGGCTGGGGCAGGTCCACGCACTGAGCTCTTCAGGGTCCACTAGCAGATGTCCCGGGGCAACGCAGGGCTGCTGCAGGTGCGTCTGAATGTGAATCTGACAGCACGGCTCTTTACAACGCAGACACACCTTTCGGACAGGTAGAGGAGGCCCCCGTCGGCACAAAACGCAATGTAGCACCGCCGGGGTTTTATCGGTGTTCAGCGCGTTGAATCGTTTGACTATGTTGGCCAGTTTGAAGTTCTTTTCCAGCGCGGGCTTTTGGTCGTAGTCATGGTTGCACTCGGGGCAGCGCACGGCGGAGGTTTCCTTGGCCCAGGCCTCGGAGATGCAGCTCTTGCAGAAGTTGTGTTTGCACGGCAGCTGCACCGGCTCCTCGAACACGTTCAGGCAGATGGGACAGAGGAGCTCCTCCTCGAAACAGTTCTTCCAACTGGCGTCCATGTTTTTCAGCTGGATCCAAAATGGTGTCCTGAAAAAAAGGAGTAAAAGGTGATAGTCAGGCTGTGTTGTTTAAAGATTATTTTTGGGCATTTTCAAGCTTTATTTGATAGTACAGAGTTGAAATAGGGAGACAGAGAGAGAGAGAGAGAGAGAGAGAGAGAGGGGGGGGGGGGAGATGACCTGCAGTAAAGGTTACAGGTCGGATTTGAACCCGCGACCACTGCAACGAAGGCCTGAGCCAATATGGTATGCGCTCTATCCACTACACCACTGGAGCGCCCTGAGTTAGGCTGTGTTGTGAACGGCCTAATAACATCCTCCCTATACTCAACATGTAGGGGAGAACGGGGTAATTTGTCACATGGGTTGGATGTCACATTCGTTATATCTCGCCACCAGAGCGCGCTAGCTCTGAAATGTTGATATAAAAAAGGTCCAGAATTGGGATCAGAGGTCACATACATAGACTTTCTTGGAGGAAGACAGCTGCATTTCAGGTGAGAGGATGTTTTGTGTTTTTCATGTCAAATTCAAAATATTTTGCTTCTCAGTATTTTTCTTCTAGGCTTTTACACAATGGGTTTATAACAAAACACTTGTTACCCTCAGAAAGTGTGAAGGGTAAGCTATAGTTTAGATTGTTGTTAGCAAGCTAATTAGTTGTCAGATGGTTGTTGGCCTTGATGCTAGCAAGAAATTCAGGTTGGGGTTGGTCGTCAAATTTTTTGGGGGGTTGGTTGTCACATGTTATCTCAAGGCTGCAGCCAGAAAAGGAACCCAATAACGAAAGAAATTGTCAAGCTGTATCCTCACTGACACCCCAGAGAAGGAAAGAATAGAGCAGGAAAAGGCAGCTAGCAGGCAAAAGAAAAAAGGGCAACAAAATCAAAACAACCCAGTGCATCCCAAACTAGACCAGCTGCCAAGGCTACAGTAAGTTATGTAGGCCTATTTGTCAACTTGACAATGCAATTAAACTTTCAAATTTGGTTCTGCCTCATTGCCTTCTTTTTAAGATTTTTCCCATTAAGATAACATTGTGACAAACAACCCCATAGTGTGTGACAACCGACCCCTTGATGGGGTTGGTTGTCACAATGTGTCAGAGTGTCTTTGATGGTAAATTACTTCTTCATTACAATAAGTTGGAAAAAAAGAGAGACACACATTTCAAGCCAACACCTTAAGCTTCAATTTAATGTAGGAATGGCTATTGACAGATGTTTTGGTGATGAGCAATTCTCACTAGAGTAAAAAGTGTGCCTACTTACCCCGTTCTCCCCTATATACTACATACTGTCTACTTAACCATCGATTGTGTATGCGAGGTTCGTCAGACCGTTTACACTGAAGTATACAGAAGCAATAAAGATTTTTTTTTTAAAGTTTCCGTGTCGTTTGAAAAGACGCAGTGCATTGTGGGCGGTTAAGTAGGAAGAGTAACTCATCGATCCATACACAAAATCTTCCCGGAAGTAAGTTCTCATCCGGGCATTTCTCGCCTACACAACCACAACATACTCAAATTGATGTGAAAATTAGTATGAGTAGGACGTTAGTAGGGCTTTTAGTATGAGTAGGACGTAAGTAGGGCTTTTAGTATGAGTAGGGCGTTAGTAGGGTTTTAGTATGAGTAGGATGTTAGTAGGGCTTTTAGTATGAGTAGGACGTTAGTAGGGCTTTAAGTATGAGTAGGACGTTAGCAGGGCTTTACCAACACAGCCTTCGATTATTGGGGGAAAGTTGTAAACCAGGTGCAAGGTTTATTAAAGGTGCAGTCAGTGATTCTGGAGATGGCTTGTTGTCAAAATCACATATTGTCAAAATCAGTGAATATCTCCTCACGATCCACTACCTGTCCTGACTGTGTGTATGGTGAAAAAAAATCCAATGTTAATAGTAAACTAGCATGTAAACAAAGGGTAGGCTATGTCAACAAAGGGGTCCACCATAGCTATAGCAACATACATGTCTGTTTACAGAGCCTAGGATGTGTATCCACACTGGATTCATTTTTCTTCCAGTGCACTCATAGTACAGACAGGTAGTGGATCATGAGGTGATATTCACTGATTTTGACGAAAAGAGATTTTGACCACAAGCGTTCTACAGAATCACTGACTCCACCTTTAAAGAAGAGTGACACAACAATTAGGAAATAGCAAATAGCAGGATATGACCACAGACTTGGAGGAATCAAGTTCTTCTTCATGCCCTGCTTTCTTGGCAGGACTAAGCACTTTAGATTTTGAGTCTATTCTGTCTTTAGTTTTACTATTATTACCATGTCTATGTGTAGCCTATCGTTAGCCTCATAGCATAATTACCTAAATCATATTTACTCTATTCTACATCTACTTTTCGTTAGCCTAAGAGCATAATTGCCTAAGTCATATTTTAGGGGTTATAGAGTAGGGTAAAGTAGCCTAGATTTACAGTTAGAGTAGATGTAGAATAGAGTAGATGTAGAGTAAAAGCAGAGTAGAGTAAATATGATTTTAGGCAATTTATGCTATGAAGCTAACGCTATGTTAAGTCTTTTTTAATGAGGCTTAAAATGCCTTGCTTTCTTTGAAGTGTTAAAGCAACATTTCTACTCCATTCTATGTCTATGTTAAGTCTATTTCTACGAGGCTAATAATGCACGCCATTGTATTATTGTAAAGCACTTCGCACTGCATTTCTTATAAAGTTTATTATAGGTTAATTATTATTATTATAATCAAATATTAACTCGAGTCAAACGAAGTAGGCTAGTAGCAATGTGTGTGTGAATGAATGTGTGAATGTGTATAAAACAATGTAAAGCACTTTGGGTCTGTGAAACACCAGGGGAAAGCGCTATATAAGTGGAGTCCATTTACCATTTACCTAACGATCAATTGTGTATGCGAGGTTCGTCAGACCGGTTACACTGAAGTATACAGAAGCAATAAAAAAAAAAGTAAAGACGCAATGCATTGTGGGTGGTTAGGTAGGAAGAGTAACCTATCGATCCATACACAAAATCTTCCCAGAAGTAAGTTCTCATCCGGGCATTTCTCGCCTACACAACCACAACATACTCAAATTGACGTCAACATTAGTATGAGTAGGATGTTAGTAGGGCTTTTAGTATGAGTAGCACGTTAGTAAGGCTTTAATTATGAGTAGGACATTAGTAGGGCTTTTAGTATGAGTAGAACGTTAGTAGGGCTTTTAGTATGAGTAGGATGTTAGGGTAGGGCTTTAGTATGAGTAGGACGTTAGTAGGGCTTTTAGTATGAGTAGGACGTTAGTAGGGCTTTAGTATGAGTAGGACGTTAGTAGGGCTTTAGTATGAGTAGGACATTAGTAGGGCTTTAGTATGAGTAGGATGTTAGTAGGGCTTTACCAACACAGCCTTTGATTATTGGGGGAAAGTTGTAAGCCAGGTGCAAGGTATATTAAAGGTGGAGTCAGTGATTATGGAGATGGCTTGTTGTCAAAATCACTTTTTGTCATAATCCGTGAAAATGTCCTCACGATCCACTACCTGTCCATACTGTGTGTATGGTGAAAAATATCCAGTGTTAATAGTAAACATAGCATGTAAACAAAGGGTAGGCTGTGTAAACTAAAGGGGGGCCCACCATAGCTATAGCAACATGTCTGTTTACAGAGCCTAGGATGTGTATTAACACTGGATTCATTTTTCTTCCAGTGCACTCATAGTACAGACAGGTAGTGGATCGTGAGGAGGTATTCACTGATTTTGACAAAAAGAGATTTTGACCACAAGCATTCTACAGAATCACTGACTGCACCTTTAAAGAAGAGTGACACAACAATTAGGAAATAGCAAATAGCAGGATATGACCACAGACTTGCAGGAATCAAGTTCTTCTTCATGCCCTGCTTTCTTGGCAGGACTAAGCACTTTAGATTTAGACTCTATTCTGTCTTTAGTTTTACTATTATAACCATGTCTATGTGTAGCCTATCGTTAGCCTCATAGCATAATTGCATAAATCATATTTACTCTATTGCCTAAGTCATATTTTAAGGGTTATAGAGTAGGGTAAAGTAGATGTAGAATGGAGTAGATGTAGAGTAAAAGTAGAGTAGAGTAAATATGATTTTAGGCAATTATGCTATGAGGCTAACGCTATGTTAAGTCTTTTTTTAATGAGGCTTAAAATGCCTTGCTTTCTTTGAAGTGTTTAAGCAACATTTCTACTCCATTCTATGTCTATGTTAAGTCTATTTCTACGAGGCTAAATAATGCACGCCATTGTATTATTGTAAAGCACTTCGAACTGCAATTCTTACAAAGTTTATTATAGGTTAATTATTATTATCATAATCAAATATTAACTCGAGACAAACGAAGTATAGGCTAGTAGCAACCACAGTGAAACTTCGACAACACACCCCACACAGACCACAACACAAAAATCAACATTACGGACAATCTAGCCTACTAAATTTAGCTTAATACATTTTTACATACACAATAAATAGCCTACGACTTCAACACGGGTCGGTTTACATACTAAAAAGCTGTGGCGTTTGAAAAAAATACGCGAGTCAGTGACCGACAGAAACGCAAATGAGAAACGGAGACTTCACTCCGCTCCACTCTTGTCTATTGAAATCTCACACTACTAGCCTTGCCTATAGCGCTGCTGACATTCAAGAAATTCTGACATTTTTCTCACTCGAATACACACTCTTTCGTACAGTTAATACAGCGCTATAACCGTCTTACAAAGCACGATAGATGTAGGCTAATGTTACGGAAGGAAAAAGCAACCTTACCAACTAGTTCATTCTCCATGTCGTCTGGACGGTCGCTCGGTCGGGGTCGGTGCACCTATAAATTGCTGCGTTCGCGTTCAATCGCATCAAGCAAGCCCCGTTTTGAGATCCAGATTTTCGGCTTTAAGATTACGGCTACGGACGTCAGAAGCACCGCCCCAGTAATGTAGGGATTTTCTACCGTCCAAGGCTGCTTTTACCGGCTTTCCTGTCCGCTAGTTTGGCTAGTATCTAATGGTTAAGTGCGCACAGCGAGCGAACAGATTGTGGTGGTGAATCGCTGGGACTATGAGCTGAATGCGTTGGTTGTTGGTTGGTTGGTTGGGTTCACGCGCGCGCGCACCACACACACACACACACACACACACACACACACACACACACACACACACACACACACACACACACGCACACACACACACACACACACACACACACACACACACACACACACACACACACACACACACACACACACAACACACACACACACACACACACACACACACACACACACACACACACACACACACACACACACACACACACACACACACACACACACACACACACACACACACACAGAGCGACGGCCCCCCCACCGATAACGTGACCAGTCATTGAGTCGATAAATAGAAAGGGGGAGGAGCCGAGAATAGGCCGCTAGACAAGAGACTGACTATAATGGGACAGGCCACAGCAGACTCTACCGGACGGATTATACAACGACCTGCCTGGGACGTTTATGCATTTATGTCATGATTTCAATGGAGAATTGAATTCCATCCATCTCCATGTTATTTAATAATAATAATAATAATAATAATAATAATAATAATAATAATAATAATAATAATAATAATAATAATAATAATAATAATAATAATAATAATAATAATAATGATGATAATAATAATACATTTTATTTATAATGCACTTTATATTCAAGAATCTCAAAGTGCTTCAAAAAAATAAAAATAAAAAATAAAAAAAATATTTAACTAGTAGGTGCAGGTGAATAGGGGTTCATTTATTTTGTTTAATTTATTGAATCATGACACGTTATTCGATTACTGAAAATAAAAAAATATAAAAAAAATTATTACATTTTTTTCAGAAAGGTTTCAATATATGTGCAAATTTGGCGATATCCAACTAATTTAACATGAATTTGCACATCTTAAAAAAAAAATTAAAGCCAGAGTTAAAATCGTTCATTTAATTTTTACAACATAGAAGTGTCTAAAATAAATGTTGATATGGAGACATGTTATGGGAGAAAAAAATTGTAGAATTATTTCTAGAAAAAATTATAGGTTTTTCTTGGTTTTTAAATACAAAAATAATCGTTTTAATACAAAAAAAAATCGTTGTTTTAATGCAAGTAATCAACTGGTAACGTTTCATGAGATCTCGGGAGTTAAAAAATGGCGCCCTATTCCCCTGCTTTGTCTCGCCTTATAATTTGTTGAACAAACTGGGGCAGTTGTTCAATTGCTATTTAACTACATATGATTGACTCCTTGTGCTTTTATAGTGATGTATTTTAATCTTGATGTATTTCATGCCCCTGTAAAGCACTTTGAATGGCCTTGTGTCTGAATTGTGCTATGGACATAAACTTGCCTTGCCTAATAGCCCATCCAATTTCATATGACATCTCCTGCATGGTTCAAATTGTGTGAATGGATAGTAAAATCGCATTAATTTACGTACATTTTGAAATTAAATAAGTTCACTTTGTAACTCTGTGTTAGTTTTGCAGCTTTATTTGTGTAAATAATATCTACACACTCTTTAATGCACTTGGGATTACAATCAAAACAGTTCAGTCAATATCAAATAACACCATAGTAATTACAAAAAAAAAAAAAAAAATACAATGATCAGTCAGTGATGCCTAAACTTTAAATGAGTCTCTCTCGAAAAAAATAAAAATAAAAGACAAACAAACATGGACGCCACCAAATTGTAGATGAGAAGATGTACATTATTGTAAGAACAAAGACAACTGTAGTGAAAAGTATTCTGTTCCGGAATGGAATGTATCAGAAAAAAATGCATTCAAACTACTGGGATTTAAAATTGATAGCTTGTAACTATATATTACAGAAGACGTATCCAGTTTTAATGGTCAACAAAACACTATCTGGTCCTTAAAAAAAAACTCAAGGTACTGTGTGTGTGTGTGTGTGTGTGTGTGTGTGTGTGTGAGTGAGAGAGAGAGTGTGTGTGTGTGTGTGTGTGTGTGTGTTGACTTTGAACTAGCACTCCTTTTCAAGCAATCCATACTGATAAAAAAAAACTAAAAAAACAAAATTGATTGTTATGTGTCCATTAGGACTATCTACATGGATTCTTTGACGTGATAGATTTCATATCTTTAAAAAACACACACACACACACACACACACACACACACACACACACATCATCTTGCGTGAGAAGAAATATTGTAAAAAAATATTACTCATATTCTTGGCAGAGGGGACTAGAGGCAGTTTGTTACCTGCAGCATTTGCGAAATCAAAAAAATAAATCTAAACTGTTCATACTTGTTCGGTTATCGTAAACCAAACGGCAGTAAAAACACATTTTTCATCATAATTCAGGGCCTGTCAATTCATTTTCTCATAACAGAATCACGATACATTTTTTTTGAGGCACAGACAGTTACTGGCAGTTGATTTGACATCTTCCTCAAACAGCTAAAACTTTGGTATGGCCACATGTACGTAAGATGAAAAATGTCCAGCATTTGTAAATACTATACACACATGAGCTCAGCTAAAAAAAAAAACAGACAAAAATACACTGATAAAAAGGGTTCAACGTATCTTTTTCTAAGGCCTATGGGAATAAATACAATTGTGTTTGTGTAATCCAGTCCTGGCACAGCACACTATGTCTTGTGTAGAATACGTGCTTGAAGGTTTATAGTGACGTATATTTTTTTACCACAGACCTTCGGAGTCAGACTGAAAGAATGACGTGACAACATCCTGTTTTTTGCCTTACAGCTGTGTGTGTGTGTGTGTGTGTGTGTGTGTGTGTGTGTGTTGTGTGTGTGTGTGTGTGTGTGTGTGTGTGTTTATGAGTGTGTGTGTGTGTGTGTCTGTGTACACTGCTAAAACTGGTTTACCATTTGTGATAACTAAAGTTGTCTGCACTGAACCGAATAGCTGTGTCTGTCTGTGTGTGTGTGTGTGTGTGTGTGTGTGTGTGTGTGTGTGTGTGTGTGTGTGTGTGTGTGTGTGTGTGTGTGTGTGTGTGTGTGTGTGTGTGTGTGTGTGTGTGTGTGTGTGTGTGTGTGTGTGTGTGTGTGTGTGTCACCTACAATGATTGTTCTCACAAGTCAGCCATCTTGAAAGGCCGGTTTTGAAGTCACACAATGGAGAATTCCTGTAAACGGTGGCGCTGGTCTGAAAATGTAGTAACAGTCAAAAGTCTATGTATCTTCCCTTGGCATGGGCAGGTCTGATATTCTAACTGCAAAAATACCACTGTATTGCAGTATTGCGCTTACAGCTCTCAAATGTGTTATTTTTTAAATGTCTAGACAAAAAAAATTCTCGGGGCGCTCCGGTGGTGTAGTGGATAGAGCGCGTACCATATCGGCTCTGGCCTTCGTTGCAGTGGTCGCGGGTTCAAATCCAACCCGTGGACCTTTTACTGCAGGTCATCCCCCCTCTCTCTCGCTCTCTGTCTCCCCATTTCAACTCTGTACTACCTAATAAAGCTTGAAAATGCAGAAAAATAATCTTATATAAAAAAAAAACTATTTTCTTTCCGCCTGAACACAATCTTCCTCATTTTTAAGCTTCTTCCAACCTTGTACACCTTGAAACCGGTTACCTGCCCATGCCTTAAAGGAATACACACACTGTAGAAATGCTGTAAAAAACGATGGCACTGGGGAGAGAATGCAATGTAACAGTCGAAAAAGTGTTCGAATCCTCCATCCAACTCATATCATCTTCAGTGAAAACAGTCTCCATTGCGGGAACAACATAATCTTTGTGGCCCAAAATCTCAGGGTCCTACACATGTCCTTGGATGTCTCCTATTCGCGATAGTCCACTCTGAAAAGTGTGTGTGTGTCCGAAGGCGCTTTTTAAACGCCATTTTTTTCCTAGTGATTTTCTAGAAGTTTTTTCGGCCTCATTCATTGCAGTGGATTGTCAAACACAGAGTCTGGTAGCACTGAGATCTTCAGTTTCTTCTCCGGCCAGCTGTACTCCTTTGGTAGCTTCGTCTAGGCAAAGAGAAAGGATATAAAAAGGGATAAATATATATAAATAAATATGTATTTGATTTGATTCAATTTATTTCAGACATATCAAAAAATGAAAAGCATGAAAATACAATAAAAAAATATGTTCAAATGATTTCACAAAATAAATAAAAATAAACAAAAAATAAACAAATAACATATTGAATTGATATGCCTGAAAAGGAGTAGGAAGAAGTATAAACTTATAAATATATAGGCAGCTAAACAAATCAAAATCAAAAACAAAAGTTATAATTTTTAACCCCTCAATTGATCTCTCGAGTGTAAATAAAGGTTAAATGAAAATCAAATGATACATATAGCTTCGTCTAGGCAAAGAGAAAGGATATAGAAAGGTATGAATAAGGCAGTTGATACAAAAGTGAAATCAAAACCAAAAGTTAAAATACAAAGGGGTTTTTTTTCCCCACTGACCTCCTCCCGAGTGTTGAGTTCCTGGATATCACCAAGCATCTGCTCCACAAACTCCTCAGTCAACAATATCTACAGAAGGGCAGAAAGAAAGTGAGATTAATGCATTACGTATCAGGGTTTCTCCCAGATAAGTTGTTAGGCATATTGGCAATAGGGGCGCCTTTAGCTCAGTCGGTAAGGCGTCCCCCTCCCGGGCCGGGCCCAGCAGCAAACCCGGGTTCGATTCCCGCCCGCGGTCGTTCTCTGCATGTCACTCCCCTCTCTGCCCCATTTCACCTCTGTCTCTCTGCACTATCAATAAAGCATAAAAATGCCCAAAAAAATATCTTACAAAAAAAAAAAAAAAAAAAGGCATGTTGGCAATAGTGCTGTATGATTTGGTTGAAGTTTGTTTTAAATTGTGCGATTATAGTGGACAATATTGAGACTTGTGAAATAAAGAATAAATGGTGTTATGAGTCAACTTGCTTGGTTTTCAAGGAAAATACAGAGGTTATTGATGTTTTGAATGTGTTTTTCAATTTAAAACTAAAATATTAAGTTGCATAGAAAATTTAATAAATAAAAGGTTGTACACTAGGCAAGTTTTCTTTACATATATATTTTTTTTTTAGGTATTGTAACCTTTTAGTGACAGTTGAGAGTACAGAGTGGAAATGGTGATAGAGAGGGGTAAAGGTGCAGTAAAGGTCCCCGGGTCGGATTTGAACCTGCAACCACTGAGACAAGGACGTGTGTGTGTGTGTGTGTGTCTGTGTGTGTGTGTGTGTATTACCTGAAGCCAGGGTCCGTGGGCGGCGTACGGATGCTCCTCAGTAGCAAAAGCTCCTTCAACTCCCGTGGACACAAACGTGATGGCCGTGTCTCCGTTGATGCTCTTGTAAGTGAAGTGTCTCCCATGGAGCAACCGACCCCTGTAAGAAAAAATTTATTAAAAATGTTTTATTAATTAAATGTAAATACAAAACAGTACAGTATAGACTACAAAAGTCATTACAGGTGCATGACATAACACAGCAGAAGATATCAAATATTTCAAGATAACAATTACAAGCAAGTGTTCAAACGTTAAAGTTAATATTATAGCTTGTAGCCCTGTTAACTCTGTAACCAAAAAAAAAAAAATGCTACTGCTGCTTCATTGTGTATGACATCCTAAATTTGACCCTTGAAACGACATCAAAGTGAAAGAAGTATGTTGAGAATCAGAGTTTCGAGTTGACTTGAAAAAGCTTCCTGAAAACTGGTGTCATCTGATTTTGCTCTGATATTTTTATAAGGACATTCTGCCACACCTATCCAACACAAATGTTTAGACTATTTTTTTGTTATCTGTCTGTCTTAGGGACAATCCAAACGTGTTAATATTGTGCATAGGAGTGGGAGAGTAATTTAAAAATATCAGAAAGTCCAGCTTGTTCATTTGTTGTTATTTGTAATATCTAGTAATGCATTGACAATAGTTTTTTCCACAATAGTCATGCCAATAAAGCTTTATTGGCATATTTTTAAATTACTCTCCCAATCCTGTGCACAATATTAACACGTTTGGTTTGTCCCCTAGACTGACTGATGTGTTGGATAGGTGTGGCACAATGTCTTTAGAAAAAAAAATCACAGTATAGAAAGAGTTGACACCAGTTTTTTAAATGTTTTTAAAAGGAAGTTTTTGCAAGTCAATACAAAACTCTGATTCTCTCCCTTACACTTTCACTTTGATACCTCTTTAGATGTCAAGAGTAATTTAAAAATCTAAAGTCCAGCTTGTTCATTTGTTATTATTTGTAATATCTAGTAATGTGTTGACAATACTGTTTTTCACAGTAGTCATGCCAATAAAGCTTTTTTGAATAGAATAGTATGTAGTAATCAACTCTGGCCCAAAACTGAACCCCCCCCCTCTTTTTATACTTTCTTTTAACTGTGTATTTGTGTTCCCTACTTTATTTAGTCGATGCTTTTTTTTATTGTTTTTTTATCATGTATATTTCTACAAATTTTTGTATGAAAGCCTATTATTATTTTTTTTTTCTTATGATATATTTTGATTCCATTTGGACTCAGAGACAGTTGTTCCTTGTGTTTGTTCTTGTTGTTTATAAAAATGATAAAATCCAATAAATAAATTTGAAAAAAAAAAAAAAAAAGAATAGTATGTACTAAAGAGTGGCGTACCGCAGACAGAGTGGCAGCAGTGTGCCTGACTCCTGGTTGAACTTCAGATGAACACTTTCCAACTGTCGCGTTCTCACCAACTCATGAGGAACAATGGCCGCAGAGCTCTCACTCTCCAGACTGTCCTTACGACTCCTGACACACAGACAGGGAAGACAAGAGAAAATGAGACAGAGTGAGAATCAGAAATGCTTTATTTTAGATTTTTTTCTGGGGCATTTTCAAGCTTTATTTGATAATACAGAGTTGAAATGGGGAGACAGAGAGAGAGAGAGAGAGAGGGGTGATGACCTGCAGTAAAGGTCCACGGGTCGGATTTGAAACCGCGACCACTGCAACGAAGGCCGGAGCCAATATGATACGCGCTCTATCCACACCGGAGCACCCAGAAATCCTTTATTTTAGGGGCTGCACCAAAACTGTCTAATGAAAGCGACAATAACATTATTTTTTTCTTAATGTCATTTCATAGGAATACAAAAAAATAATCAGAATTGACATCTCCTTGGCAGTTGTGTTTTAAATAGGAATTTACAGGTACAGATTTCACAACTCCTCCTATAATAGAGCCGTTACCTGATTCTTTGGAAGCACAATTTGTATTTTTCTTCAGAAAAATTACAACACATCTATCTATCTATCTATCTATCTATCTATCTATCTATCTATCTATCTATCTATCTATCTATCTATCTATCTATCTATCTATCTATCTATCTATCTATCTATCTATCTATCCATCTATCTATCTATCTATCAACCATTGTTTATGCTGGTAGCTAAGAAGCAATGGAGATAACAGTTCAGATGTCAGTTGGACTGTGAGTCACTGCAAACAACGGAGGGAGAAACCGGTGAACCCATATCAGTGTCTCTGTGTGTCCCTGTCTGTGTCCGTGTGTGTGTGTGTGA